>CM031237.1:157246515-157372748 GCA_018340775.1 Taxus wallichiana var. yunnanensis
TGAGTCATGTTTGATCAAATATACCGATGCATTTGATAAAAATGTTGCATATTATTTAAGAGACAAAAACCCAAAAATTTGAGGTAGGCCTTCACCATGGCTTTGTAAATAGAGATCAACATCAAGGCAATTGGAAAGCCTCTAAAAAGGGAGGGTGTAAAGATGATTAACCTAGAAAAACCTTAGAAAAGTAAGGTGCCAGATCTAGATGAGGTTGTGAAGATTTTGCTAGAACCTGTCAAATGAATTTCCTACAACCTAGCCTAGGGATGAGAAGGGAATTGGGTAGAGCTCACAAGGTCAACACAAGCAAGTGAGCCTAAGTCAAGGTTCACAAATCACTAAAGATATGATGAAAGAGGTAAAGAACCCGTTGGATTCGGAAATCGATAGTCTCAAGCCAAGGATAATAGAATGGTACCTTATCCTTTGGTTGTCGTGATTTTCTATTGTGGAGGAGATAAATGTCATTGATTGGTGTGAAAATGTTTCATGCCTCATTCTCCTTGTGAAGAAGATCAACAAGAAGAAGAAGAAGAAGCTAATGATAATGATGATGATGTCGACATGATGGGTTGCTCCACAAGCTTACAACAAGGGACAACTTCAACCGAGGTGATAAGTTCCCAACTCTGTTGCTTTTGGGACTGCATTCATAGGGTACATGTTCTTCCTCCCTCTCATACTTTAGAAGTAGATATTGTATAGGATTTTGAGTTTCCCAATAATGACTTTGAATATTTGAGGGCTTTAATGATAAAGAAGTATGATGGAGGAATCCCATCCTGAGGAAGATATGCGATTCTTTGATGAATGTTGTTGTTGCTCAAGAGAGGGAATATAACACAAGAAGTAAGGCTATCAAAGGGACAGGGCCTCAAGCCAAGACAAAATCTCCCTTACTTTCTAATATTCCTAAGGAGGCTCCTAAGAAATATGCACCTGCCAAAATCCCTGCAATTCCAAACAAAAATCATACCCCTCCTCATGCCCAAGTTGTTAAAAATCCTATACCACCTAATGAGTGTGTTAGCTTTCCTTCTAATGTTGCCTTGCCAAAGAATGTCCCATATGATATTTCCCAAGTGTTAAGTCAAATCAAAGTCTTTGTTCCAATTGTTGAGTTTCTTAGGATTCCTGAGCACAAAAAGAGAGCATTTGAATACTTGGGGTTGAAAGAAGAGAAGACTTCCCTAGTGCGTAAATGTAAATATTGTGGAGACTCCTCCAATCATTGAAGAACCAGAAGCACCACCAACATCAAAAGAGATAGATGAACCACCTGAGGTCTATTTGGGAACATCCTTGGTGGACTCTCAGATGAATGTGGATCCATTCTTCACCACTTTGATCATTAAGGACAGATTTTCTGCTGCTGTTGCATGTTTGACTTAGGAGCATCATGCAATGTCATGCCTTTGGAAGTCATGAATGAGCTAAACATCAAAGTGATAGTAGCATATGGGAAGTGCACTACCATGGAATCCTAGGAGGTTCTAGTAGTGGGATGCGTGAAGGTTTGGTGGTGTAGCTTATGACTTACCAAGGTAAAAATTTAAAACTTGATGTTGTCATTGTTAAATGGCTAGCCAAGTGGGGCATGCTACTATCAAGAAAATGGGGCAGTGTTGGTGGGAGTGTCCAATGGAAATATTCCAATTGAGGGAAGCCTGTTGGTCAGGGATGTATGGGGTAAATAAAATGTTGCACCTTATTGAGGATCCCAACAATGCATCCTATGAGGTATTATACACAAGTGTTGATGCAGATAACTTTGTGGGATTTGCTGATGGAAAGGAGCACAAGATTGAAGAATGTAAATGCCTTGAACAAATAGGCTCTCCCTGGACTCTGCTATTTGATGGAGCTTGCTCCAAATTTGGGAATGGTGCTAGTATTGTTCTACTTTCTCCAGTCGGAAAATTTTGTTTTTTCCTTCAAACTCAACTTTGAATGCACCAACAACATTGCTTGAGTATGAGGCACTATTGTTGGGTTTAATAATTGCTTGGAAATATGGTGTCAAGGACATCATTGCCAAAGGAGACTCAGAATTAATTGTGAAACAAGTCAAAAAGTTGTATGCCACAAAGAATCAACGAATGAAATAATATAAAGTATGCGGTTTGGGACTTCATTGAGATGTTTGATTCATTTAACATAGTGCATCATGATAGGAAGTTCAATGACTTGGAAGACAAGCTTGCAGTGTTGGGGTCTCGGTTTGACAATTGTACAATGTCCCCATATTGTGAATATGAGGTTGAGGTATTGACTAGACCTTCGTCCCTTACAACATTAAGCACTGGTAGGTTTTTGATGATGATGCTCAGATCAGAAGATTCCTGCAAAACAAGGGAGAATTTTTGATCAAAGTATTGATTGGGAGCCAATGGTTTATACAATAGAAGGACAAGAAACCTTGTTTGGCAAGGGTATCATTCAACTAAAGACTAATACCATTCCTAGAGGGTTGGTTGCTCTTGAATCCAATTTTGATAATGTTGATTGCATTGTTAATAGATGCATGACAACCTCGAGGGATATTGAGGAGCATGATCTTGGTACAGAGGAGAATCCAAGGAAAATTTGGTTAGGTAGTAATCTCAGCAAGGAGGAAAAGTAGTCATACATCAAATTGTTGAAAAAGTATTAGATTTCATGGCTTGGACCTATTCTAAACTAAAGGCATACAGAGAGGACCTGTTTCAACATGAGATCCCCTTGGTGTCTAATGCAAATCCATTTAGGAAAAAATAGAGGCCCATCAATCCACTCTTATCCCTCAAAATGCAAGAAGAACTAAAGAAGCTAAGAGATGGAGGGATTATCCAGCCCACAAGATATTCTTCTTGGGTTGCAAACCTAGTACTAGTCAGAAAGAAGAATGGTGACATCAGGCTGTGTGTGGATTTTAGGAATCTAAATAGAGCATCAATGAAGGATAATTATCCTTTGCCAAATATGGAAAACATTAGTGATTGGTTTCGAGTTGCTTCTCTACCTTGGATGGTTTCTCTTGTTATAACCAAGTTGTGGTGAAGGAATCGAAAGGATCAAGAAACCTTCACTACTCCTTGGGGACCTATGTTTATGTCAGGATGCCCTTTGGTCTGATGAATGTTGAGCTACCTTTCAAAGAGCAATGGATGTTGCTTTTGTTGGTTACATCAATGAGTTTATTGCAGTCTATCAAGATGATGTAACTATATTTTCTAGAAAGAGAAGTGACCACTTGCTACACTTGGAGAAGATGTTGATAAGATGTAGAGAATATGGCATCTCACTTAATCCAAAGAAATGCCATTTTGGAGTGTAGAAGGAAAATTTTCTTGGTCACATAGTGTCACAAGGAGTGATGATTGATCTAGAAAGAGTAGAGGCCATTAGAAAGGTCCCAATCCCAAAGACTAAGAAAGGAATTTAGTCCTTTTTGGGAAAATAAATTTCATTAGAAGATTCATATCAAACTTTGTTGAGCTGACCATTCCAATCACTTCCATGTTGAAGAAAGACTAGGTCATCAAGTGGGAGGAGGTTATCCATCCAAGCGTTCAATGGTATCAAATAGGCACTAAGCATGCCCCTATTTTGGCAGCTCTAGATTATAATAAGCCCTTTCGGATGTACTCTTTTTGCTTCAAGAACACATTATTGCTTTGTCCTATTGCGAAGGATGATGAAGGAGTTGAGAGGCCAATTGCCTTCTTCAGTAAGGCCTTGCAGGGGGCTAAGATGAAGTACACTATCATGGAAAAGCAAGCATTTGCCTTAGTAAAATCATCAAAGGTTTTTAGACCTTACATTATAAGTTCTAAAGTGGTTGCTTATGTTCCCCACACAATGGTGAAGGAAATCTTATCGAGAGATGGAAGTGAAGAAAAGATGTAGGTGGGTGAACAAATTATAGAATATGATATGGACATCCAAACCATGAATTTTGTGAGAGGTTTGGGCTTAACTAAGCTTATGGTAGAGAGCAACTTGCAAACTATTGAGGTAAATGAGGTAGAAGAAGAAAGGGTAGATGTTTTTCAAGAATTGATGAATTCTGAGTGGTACAAAGATGTAATTTTTTACCTCAGATACCTAAACTACCCTGAGCATTTGAGTAAGAACTAAAAGAGAGCCCTTAAGTTGGTTTCCAAAAATATGTCATCATTAATTATGGGTTAGCTTGGAAAAACCCAAAGGAGTCCTCTTAAGGTGCATTACTGAAGAAGAAGTCCCCAAGATAATTGTTGATCTCCATGGAGGAGTTTGTGGGGGAACTTTTTACAAGAGTCACAACACATAAGATCCTAAGGGCTGGTTATTGGTGGCCAACTCTTTTCAAGGATACAACCTTGTTGGTTAGAAGATGTGAGAGTTGCCAACATTTCTGGAAGACTAAAAGCTTCAAGCTCCCTTCCTTTACATCCTGTATCAATTGAAGCCCCATTCAAGCAATGGGGAATGGATTTCATTGGTGAAATTTTAGACCCTTCAAGTGTTGGCCATAAATGGATTCTTGTAGCAACTAATTATTTTACTAAATGGGTGGAGGCAATCCCCACCAAGAAGGCAAACACACCAAGTTGTCATGGATTTTGTGCTAAACAACATCATCTACGTAGGTTTGGGGTACCAATCAAGATTATAGTTGACAATGCCATGAGCTTTAGAGCTAAACCTTTGGTGGCAATGTGCAAAGAGTATGGGATCAACTTGACATATGCCTCCAATTACAATCCTCAAGGAAATGGACAAGCTAAGTCCAGTAATAAAAATTTGTTGAAGATCATTAGAAGAACATTGGAGTAGAACAAGAGAAGGTGGGGTGAATAGTTGAAGTTTTTATGTCTCTGGGAAGATAGGATCACTGTCAAGAGGGTCATTGGAAAGAGTCCATTTGAGTTGGTGTATGGGACTCAGGCCTTTCGCCTCTTCATATGCAATTGTCTTCATATCAGTTTATGCAACAGCTAGAAGATCAAGAGGTAGGTCCTTATGATGCTCGCATTAACCAGATTGTTGAGCTTGAAGAAGAGAGGAGGGCATCCCACCAGAGGCATGTAAAATTTAGAGATAAACTGAAGAAGTTATTTGACAAGAAGGTCACTCCCAAAGCTTTCAATGTTGGATATCTTGTGCTACTATGGGATAAAAGACATGAGGATAAGGAAAGCATGGAAAGTTTGACTCATTATGGATGGGCCCTTACTCTATTGACATCAAAATTGGGGAGCATACCTTCTTCCTCAAGGACTTAGATGGTGAACTACTTGAGTTTCCTATCAATGGAAGGCATTTGAAGAATTTCTTGGATTGATTCCCTTGAATCAAGGCATAAATCTTGTGTACAGTGTATAGTTTATCATTTGTTTCTCGTCCTTTTTGTTTTTCCTCGCTCTTACGGTCCTCAATGACCTATTTTTGTTGGTTTCTCTTTTGTTTTTGAAGATGGCTCTATTTCTCTGCTCTGCTACAAGATGACTTCATTTCCCAATGGATATTTTTGGAACTTGGTCTACTATTGTTCTTGTGGCACTCGCAGGGAGTGCCCATCCTTGAGTCGAGCCTATGTTGGTGCTCAAAATGATCCCGCCCCAATTTTCCTTTGAAAATCTATCAATTTCTGGTCTCTGTCACTTTCCTTCTCCCCATATTGTTCCTGGTTAATCTTTATGGCCATTTTTAATCTGTTCTTGGGTTGTAAATCACTTAAAATTCTATATTTTGAGTCTCCCGTATACTTGAAGAAAAATGAATGGATGTGTCCCTGAAGAACGTATTTGAGCCTTGTAACATTTCTAAACTTTCTATCCTTGAAGAAAATTTCATTCCCAGGCTCAAATGGTCATTTTTCTATATTTTATGGTTTGACAAGTGTTTCTCCTGGTCAAATTTACATCCTTGCATCTACAGGGGACATGGCACCTTTTGGTTGGATGCGGCTCAGCTAGGTACTTAGAAAAAATTCATGGAAAGCCTTAACTCAAAATGTGTCCATGTGGAGGCACGACGCTCATTTGAAGATCTAATTTTTGGTTTGGCCTTGGAGTAGTGCCGGGAGGACATGTGGAGGCTTCCACTGCTTGGCCCAGACTTAGAAAAATTTTCATGCAGTTGGAGTAGTTTGGCGGAACAGGACACATGGCGAGCTCACACTCATTCAGGTCTCCACTTTGGGCACCATCTTGAAGTTGCGCCATGGAGACGTGGAGGAACTACACATGTTCGGGACCAGCCCTTCATTTTTAATTTAAATAAGCACCAAGATGACACGTGGAGCCTTATGCTTGAGCTTCAAGCATTTAGAAAACCTTTCCGGAATAGGACATGTGGCAAGCTCCATGCTCATTCAAGGTATCAAATTTTTGGGACCACCTCAAGGTGCGCCATGGTGACACGTGGTAGTTTGAAAAGTCAAAAGCGGGAGGCGGACCATCGGAGGCAACTTGGATTTTTGCCTCCTTAAGGATTAAAATTTCAAAATGGCCCGCAAGCCCGATGAGGGAAAAGTCAATGTTTTACCCCGGTCAATGGTGGAGGTGTGGGCTCTCAGGGGAAATTTGGAAAATTTTCCTTTGGGAGAAAAGAGTCAAAAGTAAAAATAGAAGCACGGTCCACTCGAACCACATTTGGACACGTGTTAGGCTCATTTCCCAAGGGTGGAGGTGTGGAGCAAAATGTGAAATTTTTCCATTTTTTCAAAAAGTTGTAAAAATCAAAGGAAGCCCCGAGTCTATTCTAAAGTTTGAATCTACCACGTGGATGGCCCAAATTCAAAGTAAAGATCAACGGTTGTTGTGAGTCTAAATCTAATTTTCCCCCATTTCTCTGAAACACGTCTGAAGTGCGAGTCTCCATGATTTCTTGGTCTTTTCTACATGCCAAGCAGAGAAGGAAGTTAATGTTGATATCTGAAGTTTGGTGGGAAGATCTGGAGGACATCTTTCACCATTAAAATGGTCTAACTTTCGTGCCCGATCATATTTTCTATTTTTCTTCTCCCAAGCATGCAAGGGCTAGATTTGACATATTAGGGGCGGAAGTGGTTGGAAAATTGAAGGAAAAGTGATCTACCAGAGAAAGGAGTTGAATGTGGGAGACATTCGATGAAATATGCCCCTCGAGCACTGAAGACTTCTTACATATCTGATTTTGTGAATCATGAAAGAATCATGGTGAGCACTAGTGCATTAAATGTCTTTGTCTTTTAGGAGGAAGAGGCTCTATTGTAAATTCTATAAATGGCACAAATTTTTCGTGTAAATGGTTGGAGTGTGAGGGGTTGGACTGATTTTCTAATCAAAATCTCCCCATCCTTTTAGAAACCATTTAATCGATATCTCTTTTGTATTAAAATCTTATCATGTCAAGGTGGTTGTAAGTGCACGGCCATTGAAAGCTGTGTTGTTCTAGTTTCCCCTATTTTGAATTCGATTTACGTCTAGATCAAAATGTGTTGGTTTTATTTCTGAATGTCTGCAAGTATTTTTTCTTGTTTCTATTGCAATCTTGTATTAAAATCTGATTCAATCACACAGCCTCAATCCTTGTGATAGTTTAGTGGCATCTACAATTTCATTTCTCAGAAGAGCTTTCATTTGGGATTGAAATAAATGATTTAAAATCACTTTTCTCTCATCTATTGATAGAGATTGTCTGTAAGCCTTTGGGTGTACCTTAGGCATGATTTGGCTTAGATCTTGATGCTTTGTTGGGTTTTCTAACTTGAGCCTTCATGATAGAATCTCAGAGATTGTGTGAAAGAGTGCTAATCTGGCCTCCATTGAAGCACATATTCTAGTTGAAGAAACATTTTAGCTATTTTGTGGCATTCTGTTGGTATGAATTTCCATTTTGTAAGGTTCCTCAAGGATCTAGTGAATCTAGTTTCACCCTACCCCACCTCCCACCAAAATATCATTTAACAACAACCAATCCTACCCATACTACCCTCTATTTGTCATGTGTGTACACAAATGCATAATCTTTGTTACCAAAACATGCAGAAAGCAAGTAGGGTCTCAAATGTCTTTAGTAACCTTTGCCTTGTTGTGAAAGTATCTCCATGATCTAGAAGTGACAACTCGTGAGAGTCAGATCTGGTGTGTTGATCATATTTTCCCCAAGGTCTTCTCTATAAAATTTATGCAAAAGAAAGGTACCTGTATCTCCTTTCATATAA
Organism: Taxus wallichiana var. yunnanensis; assembly: GCA_018340775.1. NCBI lineage: Eukaryota > Viridiplantae > Streptophyta > Pinopsida > Cupressales > Taxaceae > Taxus > Taxus wallichiana. The sequence continues at coordinate 157,254,692 of CM031237.1, forward strand.
CAGAGGTTACAAAATAGGTTCTCTTACCTTGGTTGAAAGGCACAACCTAAAATAGTTAGGATCATATCACATCCTTTTATGTGCTACCCACTCCCTTTAAAGCTTGAGTGCCAACAAGTCAGATAGATTGCTTCCCCAGCTACAAAATGACATACATGATTTTCTATCTACCTCTAAGTGTCCTGTCTAATCCATGATGCTTCTCGATCTTTAAAGGAGGTTAAATTTGGGTACCAACAGATATGAATGCTAAAAAAGTGATCTATTTTTTTGTGTTTTGTAATGTTGATATATGATAATGCAAACACATTGTAATGTTGAAATTTAGTTTTTTAAGACATTTTTGTACTTCGTATTGTTTTTTCAAAACATGGTGATACAATGATATGATAAGTGAATGAACTTGCCCCACTCCTAACTCCACACAACTAATAATATGTGAGGGCTTAACACCAAGAGACAAAAGAGGCACAAGTTATAGAAATTTGTTAATGGTAATGATAAGATAAAGACAAATTTTTGATAAAACCAAATTGAGACACTACAACCTCACTCTAATTAAGTTTGATTCATAATTTATAATGTGAATTTATTTCTATTTTATCTAGAATTAGATCCATAGATGGCCACTTGGTTAACAAAATATGGTTTTGAGGTTTAAAAATCTTTTAGAATTTTGAACATCTAATTCATTTTGTTTTAACTTATGATTTCACAATATTTGAATGTAATATTTCTATATTTCAATTTTGTCACAAATATCCCCTACACCTTGCCCCATCCTACCAAGGGAAGCATGGGCTCATCACCAGGACAAGGAAAAGGTGAGTAAGGGAACTTCTCTCCTTCCCACACCCTACATAACTAGTAAGAGACGAGGCTCAACACTTAATGTTGGTAGGGCAAAGAAATGTGTAAAATAAAATTTTACGTGGATTTGCATTTGACTTATTTATTTGGGAAAAATGGCTAGAATGTTCTTATTTCTAAAGAGATTTATAAGGGATAGATGTGACACCATGATCTTCTAGAACATACTATATGCAAAATACACCTAATCTAGAAAGAGACTATAAGTAGAACCAAGTATGCGAAGCCTTGGTATTATTACCTTTAAAACTTTATCTTATCATGTTTGGATCGATGAAATGATTTGGAAAAAATTGATGATACCATGAATATTTATAGAGGCATGATTTGAGTTTTTTGCCAACGTTTTTAAAATTTTTAGGAATTTCTATAAGAAAAATTCCCTTGATCATAAATTTACAAAATGGACCAAGTAGATGAAAATGCAATATGGATGCGATGAATGTACATATGGAAATGCAGTGAAACTACATGTCATGATGTCTAAGGTGAATAAATTTGATGAATATCAAATTCTTCACCCCTAAAAGTACACAACGGAGAACCATTATCCTCATATTTTCTGTTCTCTTGACAAGGGCCTAACATTCTAGGTTTAAACTTAAAACCCTTGCCCATAAGTATATATGTCCAATCATTTTTTATCAAAGAGGCGTTTTTCACATTCTTGAGACATGGTGTGTGGGTGAGCATGACTATGTTGCTCATCCTTCTTTCCCATGTGGAGCGTTGTGTTTATTTTGACTCTTGCTTGAATGATGAGGCCTTTCCCCATGGATATGACAATATTAGTTTAAGATGGACATGGGTTGAACCGGGTTTAGAATAGAAAAACCCTCGGAGATGGTTTTTATGGGCATCATTTAATATCAAATTTCCCTTCTTTTTTTTGTTAGTTCTATCATGTTTACACCTAGACCTAACTTCTCAAAGGGAAGAGATGCTAAATCGAGTAGACTACCCATCCATTGTGGTTCAAATAAAGGAACATAAGATCGTCACTCTCTAAGAGTTTCATAATTTCCACTATGGTTTTATGGACACTATTTCCATAGATATTGATTTACCCTTATCTTTTTTTGCCACCTCAAATGTTTTTAGGTCAAAAACTTCAACCTTCGAGACACCAGGGTGATCGGGACTAACTATTTTGATGGAGGTGGTTTGTTCAATTGATTTGCAGGAATTTCATACTCCTTAAGGAATCATTTCTTCTTCTTGAGGTTTTCTAAGTGTATATCAAAGGGCTTAGGATCCTCTTGAGTGATGAAGATTTTCCCCAAATGAAGGAATCTAATCTCTGGAACATGGTATAAGGGATACCCTTCATTCGATGAATCCGGGGTCTCTTGAGGATCATGTTATAACTTGTTTTCCTTTTCGATAATATAAAAATCTTTCAATATGCTTTTGGACCAAACGTGACTAGAAGAACTATGGTTCCAATCGAGGTCACTTTAAGACTATCGTACCCCCATAACATGTTTCTTGTAGAGGAATAATTTTTCTCTCTATATCCCAACTTCTGCAAGAAAGAGAAAGGAACCACATTTACATCAGCCCCATCATCAATCATGGCTCTCTTAATGTAATTATTATAAACCAAGACTCATTAAAATAAAGTAGGATCACCTCTTCGGGCAATTTCACCATCCGATGACATATTATAAATATCAAAAACAAACCCAAAGATCCCTATCATTATGTCCTGAGAGGATGTATGTCAAAGTCAATATGATTTATTTTAGTGCTAGGATGTGGTATAACATGGATTATATGACCAATACCTAATGCATTGAGCGACGTATTAAATGCGTAGGTGAATTCTTCAACAAATCTAAAAATGAGATGTGAGAAAAGGTATTATTGAAATCCACTATTAAATCATAGGCTCCTACTTAGTGTTGTGATTATAGGAAGCTCATATTTTGGGAAGGAAAGAGTAGGTAGGGTTTGTGAAATGTAGTCCTTTGTCTAAGTTGCATTAATTTCTGGTATGAATTATAGCTCAACTAACCCTAAGAATTTTGTATTATGATTTGAAACAAGGTTAGGAGCAACTCAAGAAATTGTCAGTTGAGGTTTCATGATCATTGTTCGCTATAAGGATGCCCTTGTTTATATTTTGAGGATTCACTTGGGAATCCCTAGGATGTTTAGGGTTTACATTTTGAGGTGTGATAGGTCAATATGACTAGGTTGTGGGTTTATTTTAGAATTTTCTAGGAACATTTCTATAAAGAGTTTCCTTTAATTTTCAAGAATTCTTTGTAGAAACTTGTTGCAATCGTGGCAAGTCCTATCGGTATGACCTCGAACCTTATGGAAACCAAAATATAGTTTAGTATTGTAATCTCTTGTCCTTTGATAAGTGTAATGATTTTGTTGATTATAACCTCGGTTGTAGTTTTGAAATTGGTTATTATAACCTTGATTCGTTGCCTCTTGGAAAGTGTTTTGATCTTGGTTTGGGCCTTGGGTTTGATTTTGTTTTTGTAGAGGATGATTTACATCAACCATGTTGATAGAAGACACGATGTTATAGCCTCTTTGATTTCATGAGTTTATTTTATTATTATTTTTCCGGTGTTTGGAAAAACAACATTCTTTGCTTGATCACTAGCACTAGTCATTGTAGCACCATGATTGTTATTCACACCCTTAGGTCCTTGGTCATCGGAACCATTTTTTGCTGATTTGTGTTATTTTTATTTGGGGATACCAATTTCGCATTGGGACAATAGATCTTACACAAACCATCATTGTCTATGGCGGCTTGTTCATCCAAGTGCACCTTCTAATACTTCCTCATAACTATGGAAAGGAAACTTTTGGAATTCCTCCCTAGTCTCTCGATTGAGCAAGTGAAGGAAAATATCACAAATTTCCATCTAGTCCATTTTGGGAACACTTTCAAAGGAATAAAGAACTTGGTGCCATCTCTAGATGAAATGGGAAGAATATTCATTTTTCTCCTATCTAATATGCAAGAACTCCCTAATCCTTATACATAACAACTTGTTCATATCAAATGTTTTGATGAAATCGAAACAAGTTGTTTAAAGGAATGTATAGAAGCTTCGGAATACAGTAATAAAAATCCAATGTGATTCCTTCAGAGTCTTTGGAAAGATCTTAGCCACTACAACATCCCAAGGAAGTAATTCCTTGATAATAGTTAGCGTAATCCTTGATATGAGTGTTTGGGTCTCCTTCTCTCTTTAATTTTGGAAGATACGGAAATGGGCATGGAAGCATGATACGATGTACGGTGAATTCAAGAGGATCCTTTAATTACTCAACATATGTACCCATTGCATAAGATTCCACCATTGAAGATCCTTGATGAGGAGGTGGAGGGGGAGGAGTTAGATAAACTAAATTATAAGTGTTGATGGGAATGTATGGGGCCCCTTGATATGGCATGTAGGGAGCAGGAATGGTATACGGGTCCATCTCGGGATTTTTTTAATACATATGCATGTAAGGTGGGATAGTACTAGGATATGGACTAATGGGAATAAAACTAGGGAATGTCACATTTCTGTTGTGGCGGCATTTGAAAATGTACTTTAGCCAACCCTTGCATAGGATAAGTTTGTGAAGGATGAGGACCCATCCCTAGTGTGTCTAACCCTATGAGAATATCACCTGAATTTGAATGAACCAAATAACCTTGTCTATCCTCATATCAACTATACCCCATGTTTTGTCCTAGTGCATGTGTTGGTTGTGAAGTCTAGGCATTTTCTAGTTCTATAATCCTCCCTAGTATAGTAATATAAAAAGATTATTGGGGAAGATTGAGTTCCATTATTAAGGTGCTTATGGCGTAGGGTTTGATTAAGTAGGCTCATAATACACTATCATGAATTGTTTAGTGTTATATTTTTGTCTTCCTCATAAATAAGAATCTTAGGATAGGCATTCGAAATATCAAATGTTTTATCTTTCATTCTATCCAAATACTCATCTATTTGTTGAAAAGGATTTTCTATTTGTGTAAATGTATCATCTTGTTGATTGCATGGAAATGTGAGGTCTTTAGAGGACTCTATCGTAACATATTTTCCATTTTTTTATAACAATGTGGTTTGCATTGGGTTGACCGTATTGCATTTTTAAAGGTTGAAAAACCTCCTCCATCCTTACATAGCTAATGTGGTTTTACATTTAACTAGGCGAGGTTTGAACGTTGCTTGTGTAATTATCACCACACTTCCAAAAGAAGGGGACTGTCCTGGTTACACACTTTGTTGTAATATCTATCGAGCCAAATGGCCACCAAACTCTCTTCGAGACATATTTTCAAAAGTATAAAATACCTACCAAAATAGAGGGGATAAATGGAGAGGTGAGGTAATAACAATAAAAGTGAAGTAAACAACAAGGAAGTAATCCTTCACATTGAGTTCACCAATTTGTACGATTAAAATTGACATGCAACCTTCAACCGCACTCGACTCCCCGAGGTCGTGCTAGAGTGGATGATGTTAAATGTGTGAATAATAACTAACTATAGGGGGTCAATGCCTAATATCTAGTAGTGTGATCTCCTAGCATCCAAATTGGTAAAGGGTAGATTTAGAGGCTATGAATGGGTAGCGTAAATTCCCTATGGTTTATTTTCCTAACTTGGATCTAAGTGTTGATCTAATTTGAAGTGTCCAAATTAACTAAGATGAAACTAAGAATCTATGCTACTAATGAAACGAAACTAATATAAAAAATCACAAAACTAAAATATTATGATCACAAAAAAATTCTTCTATTCTAAATAATTAAAATAATTCTAGACTAAAACCAAAGAAGCTTAATAACCATGTATCGTTATTAACTTGTGTTCATTGTATTTAAACTAAACTAACTTAAAACATGAATTTTTCCAAATGATCTATTATGTGTATATAACCTCATACAAATATTATCTCCTTCGAGATCCACGGGGATAGGAAGAAGAGGTTCCATCATCGTGGATTGCTATGAAAGATTCAAAACCTCTTGAAATTAACTAATTATTCTCTCAAATGAAAAGGAAATTGATTTCTACTCTATTTGTTATGATATAACAATGATAGGTTGTAGGAATGAAGGAAATAAAACAACAAATCCAACCCGGAATTCATATGGGTAATCAAGTTGTATAGTAATTTGTCCCCCAGTTTATCCTTTCTTTATCTATGTGTCCATATGAGTCCAAGGAATTCATAATGCAAAGAAAGTAGTAGCAGAAAGGTGCTTGAGAAATGGAAACTTGAAGGCATTTTGATTACAATGCAAGTAGAAGAGAGACAACACAAGAGATCTTAGGGTTGGCTATGTAATTCCTAACAGGATTATGGCGGTAATATTATGCAAGATATGTAAAATTCTCGGGCCCTTTTCTGAATACAAGAATGGAATATATATGATTTGGTTTAGGATGTGCGTTCATACACAAGGAACTAAGAGGAAGTTCAAACTAATTAAATATATTTAAAAATAGAAGAGGGAAGGAAAACTAAGCCATCAAGACTATTTTTAGGCAATTTGGTTCACAAACGCACCCTAAAAGTCAAGTTAAGTGAAACCACACGTGTTAAAATTACGCATGAAGGATTCTACAAAAAATATTTAGGACTACCTCCCCATGCATGAGGTGGTCCTAGGACTACCACCACCACTGCGCAGGAGGCGGTCCCTGGACCGGCGCCCAAGTATAAAGGCGGTCTTAGGATTGCTTCTACCTGCTGCTGGGAAGGTGGTCCCAAGACCGCCACCACTGCTGGGAGGTGGTCCTAGGACCACTTCCCTACCTAGGAGGTGGTTCTGACACTAAGGCCAAAACATGCATAGAAATGAGTGGGAAGCTAGAAGAAAGCGTGGAAAATCTAAGTAAGGATTTCTATGCTACAAATATACACTACGAATGGGTTTAGGAACTCGAACATGTTCTAAAAGGACATAAATCATCACCTGGTACTTTTGAAAATGTTTTTGACAATGTAGCACATGCAATTTTGGGTGTGTATAGTTTCTCGTGGCATCCTACCATAGGATAACACATTCTCCTTACTACACACCCAACTATCAATCCTATGAGGGGATGACATACACCAAAACAAAGTTAAACCATGTTGTTCCTAATTATTGGGTTTACGACAATGATTTTAAGCATATAGCCTATGGAAATAAACTCAAACTAGGGATCTTATTTACTTAAGCTATAATGTGCCATTGAGAGCAAATATTTTAAGTTCATTCTAACATCTTAGTATTCTATGTCAAGGAAACACATAGGAAGGGTAATTATGCTGAATTTTATACTAGGGTTAACTATTTTGGTTAGATTTCTTTATTACATTTTCAAAATAAGAAACACCACACACCAATTATTTAATCATCAATTGCACACTGGAATTTCACTATAAGCTATTAAATTCAATTTCATTTAACACATTTATCTAAATTTTACAATATAAATTTTGGGATCGAAATAACACCCATGTTTAGATGAACATTTCCCTTAAACACTAGCATCTTTAAAATGTTACAAAACTTCACTAATAAAACTTTTAATACTTTGCAAAATGTTGAACTATCCTCTACAATTTCACTTAACATATATATCCATCCCCCTTTTACCTTATGTAAATATGAATCAAAAGAACACTTATAATTAAATGCACATTTCCCAAGACATCCCTAAAACTAGCATCTCATTCATATTATCAAATTTCAATATTAAGTTTTTACTATAACATAGTAATATAGAAATTTCTTTCATTCTTATACATAAATTACAATAAATATAATAAATCAAAACCGCGTTGTTTTGCCATCTTATTTCATCTCCCGCAAACCATGTGACCATGAAATCGGAATAAATCGTTGGCATGGCATCCACCTAGATCTAGCATAATTAATTTTTTAGTTTCCTATTTACATAATAGTAATAATTTTTATTAGAAAGTATAGGGTTAGAGATATATATTCATTTCATTTCAATTCATTTCTTAACTAAGGAGAGAGAAAGAGATATGGATGAGACATAAACACTATTTGTCCAAAAGCTCAATCTCATACAACAAGTCACAAGATAGAGTTAAAAATAATTATTTACAAGTGGTTATAAGTTTCTACGATGGTTTTATAACTTGATTGGGTTCCTCCAACTTTCTTTTTACATTTTCCTACTAGTTGTAAAAATGCCTTATTTTCACTTCGGAGGCTAAGAAAGTGCATTCAAAAACTATCTTCCAATAAGAAAATTTACGATGGGAGAATTCCTACGTGTCTAACTACATACCAAGAATCCACAAGGACTAATGGAATTCAGAATCTGGAAAATGGTTTTCAAACGGTGATGGATTTTCGGAGCCACTTGTTGTAATTGGTCTAGTTGACCTAGTCAAACAACATCCGAGGTCTACAAAACTCCTTCACAAAAGCTGTCCCGTAAAGTGTTTTCATTCAACTCAAGGTTGGTAAGTGATTTTCTAGTAAAAATAATATATGTTTACAAAGGTAGACAAACATTTCATTTCTCACGGTCCAAAGAGAGATAAATTAGAAACTCAACTTTTCAATTTTAAAAGATCCCTAAAAGTGCAAAACGAAGAAACATGGCTCCTAGAGGTGCGAAAAGAGAGAGCACAAATGGTCGAATGGGGGTCAATATAAATCTTAATGCGACTCTCCTCATAACAAGGAACACATATGAAACTTGAGATCTCTTTTATGGGGCTTGGTATGTTGTTTTACACGTCTTTGGAAATTACTTTTTCTAACTTTACAAGGTAGACAGATATGGTTGTTTTAGTTAACTCATCTAGTTCTCGCTAATACCAATGGACACGACCACCTAAATTTACTATCATGAGTCTAGTACATACAATGTTGCGGTACCAACATGGTTGACAATATAATTGTAAATCAAGAACGTAGAGGACTACGTAGATTTTTAACTTTTCGCACCAACATTCTAATTGAAATACCCAAATGTATACTTATCCAACAATTTATTATTTATATTATATTGTAAATAAGGAACCAATTTATATGAAAATTATGAAATACAAAGGTGAGAAGGCCATGTGTCTAGACAGAAGCCGGTCGTAATTGGTGGATTTGGTCCTACATCTATAATCAGTATTTTGTCAAGTACTTTTCTCACATACACAATTCCACCATTTTGTCTTTGCTCGAGCACTTTTAATGCCCGTTCAACAAAACAATTTGATAATTCACCACAATGATTACATCCCGTGGGACCAAGTTGGTTGCGGTATTCCCTCTTTAACAATTACCATTCCATAACCTTTTATAGGTGCCCACATTTTGCATCTACCTTAAAGTTTCTAAAGCTTCTTCAGCGCATCCAAAACATACATACCGAGAAATCGTTGCATTGCATGAGGCCACACTTGGTTGGAGAATTTCTTGGGAAGTCTTACAGCCTCATTTAGAGCATCATTTGTACATATCCTTCATACAAATAATAGTCAAGATCAATGAATGCAACATGGGTAGAGTTTTCACGTCAAACCATGGTTCAAGCTCTAGAGAAAAATAATGCCAGACTTAGCTAAATAGCAACCACCCAGATTTGGGTTTCAAGAGTCCGTTTAAAAAAATGACGAGGCAGGTTCGAGCACATCAACAGTTCATCTCACAAATTAGAGTTTTGATACCGCAAAATGGCACAAATAATCGCACATAGTTTTGAAAAAGTAACAAAAAGCTTCGCAGAAAAACCCATGGCCATGGCTAGGTAATACGATGTAGAGAAGAGAAAATATTTTCCCAGATCTGAAGTAAAAGGCAAGGAAAGTAACTTAAAAAAATCTCTATTTCCGCCCACAGGTTTCCAGAGCTTTAACACTCAATCAAAAAGACAATGAAGGAAAAATATCTCACGAAATCTTCAATGGATGCACACCTAGATTAATTTCGGCATCATTTTCTTAGTTTCTCTCAATATTTCTTTTCTAGACTATCTTCTCGCTTGCAATTCACTTGAATTCCAACTCTGGTGTTCATGAACGGATTTCTTCATTTGCATTTGCTTCAAAGTTTCTAACCCTTCTCAACAAACCCATTTGTTGCATATCGTGCAGTCAATGTTTTCCGCAAAGCCACGTTTTTCTATAAGGTATTCTGTCAAAATGGTTCATGCCTATGCTTCCAAATTTTACATACACGTCTACCAGAGGATTTTAAACTACAACATCTGAAAAAATCCATCTATATTTTATGCTTTGATGGGTTTCCATACCCTATCCAAGAGCTCGTATTTTTTGGCATAGGCCAGTAGTACGTAGGTAAATTTTAAATGATCACGTTGGATATCTGTTTGTTTCATAAGTGAAACAGTGCGACTCTCGTGAGGGAAACCTATGTCTTCTGATTTTGCATACGATAAATAAAATGGTGGGGGCAGTAGTTTCCTTTTCCTCTCAAAGACCATTAAACCTTATTCAAACATAGTTATAGGTGCAAAAATAAATTTGATAATAGAAAAATGAGGTATATTGGGTTACATATTTCAGTGCATGCGTAGGGTTGATTTAGGACGACTATTTATGAGAGCTCCATCCAACACTTTCCCCTGCCACATTCTATTTAATTAACTACAAGAGTAACTCTTATTTATCCCTTTTACTGAAGCACAGCTTTGATTTCTTCCTGGTTGCGACTCCCCAATATCTACTAAATTTCAACATTGACCTGGGTGTCAGTGTGGTTTATGCCTGCGGATCTCAAACAAAGTGTGTGTATTATTAAGAAAGGATATTGGCAGGTATGAATGGCGTAAGAGAGGCCCATACACATGTCAGAGAGCCCCACGTGTTTTACGTAGCTGCAATTACTTCTTGAAAATGTCCCGAATCCCCACATGCCAATACACCACCACCAACCGCACATTTAATTTACATTACTTATTATTTTCTTTTTTCTTGATGAGGACACTACAATTCCTCCCCTCATAATAACATCTTCCTTGATGCGACACAACACCGATGATTGAAGGATATAAAGCCAAGAAATTCAATAATGACACATGTCATTAACAAAACAACTCTTCGGTACAATGCGATCACAAGGAAGCAAACCAATTACCGCAATATTTTAAATTTTAATGTTCTGTGAAGATTGGTAGTCGATATCTTTTGCTTTATTACTTAGTTTATCTTTTTTCCTTTAAATTATTTCTACAACTCAAGCTCTTAATAATTCAATTCTTACGAGTTTAGTTTATCTATTTTTCGTGGGTGGCCATATGATACTCACATAACAATGAGATACAAAGACCAAACACAACACTAATGGTACACAAGACATATCTCTACATACTTCCATGATTACAACACATCATAGAAACTCAACCAAACCATGGAAGGAACATACACGGTCCACAAACATAGAACTTGTCATACACATTAGCATGACATAAAAGTATTCGTAACATAACAAGACTCTAACAACATGGACTACCTAATTGTATACACACAAAGATTTCACAATTCTTGAAACCATAATTTTAGTTACATAGTGTCAAAAGGGGATCAATTTGTACTCTCAATAAGGGGATTGTACTCTCAATAAGGAGAATCAATTCTCAACATCACAAAACATGCCCAACTCACATGAATGCACATAAATCAAAGTACCAAAACCATACTCCAAAAACATCAAAAAATAATTCTATGTACCTCAAAATCTTCACAAAATAACTCCATATATCTCCCAAAGCATGACAAAACAACTACACATACCTCCCAAACATCACATTACAATCTCCATATACCTCCAAAATCATCATAAAACAACTACATGTACCTCGAAATGATACATCAACACACACAAAACTCTTATCCATCCCTCAAATCTATTATCACTCCCTCACGTAGAATATGCAAAGATAAAGCAAGAATTTTTCTTATCCCTCCCTCGCAGAGGACGGTCACGATATGGCCCTAGGCACTTAGATTCTAGACACCCCTAGCCCAAGTGACATAATAAATCATGGTTCAATGATCCCACATGTCTTGCGTAACTACAATTACTTTTGGAATATTTCCTCAATCCCCACACGCCAAGACTCCACCACCAACCATGCATTTAATTTACATTACTTTTTGTTTTCTTTTTGTTTGATGAGGGCGCTACACCTACAAAATTAGCAAAGCATTAAAAGAGAAATAGAATAACCATAACATGAGGATGATGATTCATCAAATAAAATATCTTAGACTATTTTTTTATGTGGTCCAAAGGGTTACTCTATTAGTCACTTGATCAACTTGAGGAGGACATTAAGTTTTAAGTACAATAGATGTTCGATGAAGGGTAATCTTGGGACTTATTTGAAACCTACACCAAAGATGAAGACCACAATGATTAGAGGGAACACAAGTATAAGAAAGATAGGGCACAACTAGGGTACACAATAGAATGAGAATATTCCAAAGAGGAAGAGGAGGAGGACCGTGGAAGGAAGAAAAGTGAAATGAGAAAGAAGAGTTTTTGAAACCATATAAAGTACAAGTGTGCATGAAACAAATGTTCACTGTGAAGGAAAGAGGGAGTGAAGGTACTAATGAAATCGAAAAGGAGATAGTACACAAAAGTGGAAAATGGAAAAGAATTCAAAGATAATTGGACAAGAAGGGCATAAGGAGTTGAATACATAATGTGTAAATTATTGAAGATATACATGTAAAATAATGTAAGGGAATGGGGATAAATTCAAGGAATGAAATAAATGGCACGTGAAGGAGTATATGCCCATAGAAATAGGTGAAGAAGTGCAAGATAAGGCATAAGAACGGTAAAGAATGTAGGGAAGCATATTTGAGTTATAGTACCGAAGGATAACGAGAAACACATATAAGATAGCTCATTGCAGCCTAAAGTGAATGAACTAGTATAAGTGTGTAAGGGTGAGGGCACACCGGAAAAGAAAACGATGATGGAATGGAAGGAATAATGAGAATGAGAGTGTATGGGAAATGTTACAGTACATAAAGGAAAGGGCATGTGGATGAGTAGTTTTCCAGAGTAATAACCAAGGGTGAAGAAGTGTGGATAAGTTTGAGAAGTCCAGGATAAAGCTAGGAGAAGGTGCAAGGAAGTGAGGAATACACAGAGATCTCATCGTATCCAAAGTAAAGGAAAGGGTGTGTAAAATACAATGAGGATGACGCATGAAGTGATAAGATACAGTCATAACGGGTGCATAAATGATTGGATACATATTTACAAAATCCATGTGGATAGTAGTTACTTATCGATGAAGAAAATGATCGAATAATACAACCAACATGAAACCTGACATGATAATATTGCTAAGGAGTATATATTTCATATGAGGACATAAAATAATTTGAATTCAAATTGTAAGTACGAGAGGTAGAAGCAAAAAATCAATACAGAGGAGGGAGAATCGAGAATTCAGGTGCATGTGGCAATAAAACAAAGAGGACACTTCGAAGTTGGAGTTGGTAGGAATAAGTGGAAGGCCCACACATTTAGGGACTAAGATAAAATATGTCAAGGTCAGCCTTAGATTCATATGATAATAGTTTAAATATTATATTTGCCTTAGAAGGCATCAAAATTTATATAACCATATTAGAGGGACATTTTAGATTCCGTAAAGTCTTGGCTATGAAATTGTTTAAACATAAACAATTGCATTCCACTATGTTATCTATGTAAATGGTAGGCTCAAGGAGTGTCTAACATAGTTTTGTGCTATCATATTTCCACATCATGATCCGAATTTTATATGGTGTAATAGCCATAGTGTTATTGAGATTGCACACAACCTATTGAGCAACAATATAACAAGAATCTACAAATTTACATGCACTTAATTAGGAAGTTAGTCCAAGATAGATTTTATCACTTGGAGTTTATTCTCATATACGATCAAGTTGTTGACATCCTTACTCGATACCTTTAGTTGTCCACATTCCATGTTGTGAATGTAACACCTACATTTTCTTGCACAAAACCTAAGTTAAAACCCAATAATAAATTTGAGAAAAATACAAAATTATTTTTTTTTTTGAAAGGGTTGTGAAGAGATAACCTCCAACTAGGTTTAATTATTTCACGATTAATAAATTTACCATATTCTTAATGTAGTCATAATTTAATTAACAACTACTTATTATTACTTTGTTATGTCATTTCGGTTTTAAAATCCCCTTCTAGGGTTATCATATCTTGCCTTGCTTAAAGTGACATTTATTTTCTTAATATCAAGAGGCTAAGGTCTCAACTTACCCTAACCATATAATTAAGTTCAAATAATTTTAATCCTTATTATAACATTATTATAATTGTCCATGTATAAAATTAATTTAATTAATCCTTAAGGTCAAGTCCTTTATAAAATTCAGATATCTAAATCAATAATAGTCATTAGTTAGTCCTAACCTTCTCATTACCTTTAGGTGGCCCCATTCACAAATTACCCATACCTCCTTAATTACTTTTTCATTCCCACAAAATATCCTTACCTAACAATTATACGATTGATTCCTTACCCTTAGATTGATTCATTTAGAGCCCTTAGATCTTAGGTATTCATTCTAACCCTAATCATCCTTATGAGGTATTCTTATTCATTCTTTTTACCCTATTTTCTCATTTTCACTTTGCAGTCGTCCGGAGAAGAGAAATATGGAGGCCATTGAAGGTTGTTCAAGATCTTGAGTGGATACACACACATTTAAGTTCTTATATTCATTTTCAACCCTCTCCTAGGGTTTCTTGATATTATTATTGTGTGTGTGTGTGTGTGTGTGTGTGTGTGTAGAGAACCCTATTTAGGTATGGGCATTCTTGCCTCATTTCATATCTGGATTTTAAAAGATATATACACGTAATAATAGAGATTTGAATGTGTGTGTGTGTGTGTGTGTGTGTGTGTGTGTGTGTGTGTGTGTGTGTGTGTGTGTGTGTTTAATAAGTAAATCCAAATTTAGTATATGCCGCCCCAGGTAAAATGTGGCATGTTAATAATAAGTGTGTGTGTGTATATATATATATATATATATACTTAAAAGTTTTCATCCAGGATAAATTATAATGCGTAGAGCCTTAAAAAAAAAACAATGGTTAATTGAAAATGTTGTTGAAAAAAATATGTTTGGCGGGGAGCCATTCGCCCCACCCCATATTTTAATATATGGGTTGGGGTGGGGCGGTGCCCTCCCTAATCAAACCAATGTTACACGAACCAAATTCATGGCCTATTCAAAAATACAAACTTGTTAATATTATATTTTTATATATAAATAAAGAACACATATTAGTATTAAGCACATTCAACATAAAATAGGTTTCCCAACATAAATTTAATTATTAATTTTAATACATACATATAAACATACACACACACACACACTATATAATTATAATATATAAAAAAATTATAAAATAAATTTATATAATTAAATATAATTATAATTATAAAAAAATTGTTTTAACTTATTTTAAATGAGAAAATCGGATTTACTTGCATAATGAAATACAAGACAAATTAGCTAAAATTCTCTATCTATTCATATATGAGTAAAACTAGGAAACCAATAGATTTTCTCATTCAACCCAATACAATTAAAAAGTAGGATATTTTCATTATCATAAAACTATAAGTATTTAATTTCTTGCTTGTAACATAGCATGAGATTTAACTATAATTTCCAACATTTCAATATGATTGCTTTTACTATCAAAATGAAATGTGTCTCTTCTCTTTCACAACAAGAATGATATTTATTTCAAAAATGTAAATCAAGTATAACTTTCATACATTCATCTAATGCATCCACAACCATTTCACCATACGAAAGACAAGAAACTATGATTTTATTTTCAGTTTTGAAAGAAATGCGTTTCCGATTCAAATACAACTTTCAAGCCCTTCTTTCCAACAATTATAATATTAAAAATATAACTAGATAAAAATAAAATATTAACTCAAGAACATACATCATTATTTTACAATATATTAGTTCCTCCCTTCATCAATTTGAACATAATAAGTTTAGAAGAATGTTTCCCAAAATACAAGATTAAATATTTCACTTTACAACAAGGCAATATCATGATAAGGGTGATCTCTATAACTCCAAATAAGGGTAACTCCTTCATTCTTCAACTCCATAGCTTTATTTTTCATAAAATCACAAACAAAAGAGAGGGTGTAGGAAAAATCACCTCCCAACATTTATTAAAATGAGGAGAAGAATTCATTGTCCTTATTGGCCCCCAAGCCCAAACCATAGTAGAATAAATAATGTTTGCAAACAATGACAACTTATAAATTTGCTTCTACATTTCAACACACCTTGCCAACATTTCAAGTAATACATTCAACACCAACATACAATAACACAATGCATACATTTAAACACATAGGCTTATAGATCAAGCCAAATGGAGAATAAAAAAATGGCAACCATATCCTTGTAACTCTCGAATGAGATAGGAGTTCCATCCAACATGCCGCCAAATACACAAAAAATTCTCAACACACCTATTTTCCCTTCCAATGCAAATACATAAAATATACAAATTTTACCCTTTTCCTCCACTAAGGTGGAACTACCACCGATACCCCCTCCACTAAGCAACACAATTTTCATTTTCCCTTCACTAAGAAACGCCATTTCCTTTTCCCTCCCAAAATGGTCCCATTTTCTTAACACCAAACTCTACCCAACCCAATAAAAATCACAACCATATAACAATTTTATTTGTACACCCACATAACCAAGTAAATTAAACATAAATGCAAAGGCCCTACCTCTCCATCAAAGGCTTCCACAATCTTCAACAAACTTTTTCTTTTTCCAAAACCAAGCAAGTATTCCCAAAGTAATCTCCCAAACTCCAAGTAGAAATTCCAAACAAATTTCCAAAAGAACAAGTATGCAAATCCAAATGTCAACCCCAATACATCAAATAAACATGAATAAATAGGAAAAAGGAGGACAAGAGGGTGAGGTGTCTCCATGTAGGATGCCTCATAACTTCTCCTCAACTCCACATCCCCGAATTCGAATATCAAACCCAAGGTGAATAATTAGGTAGTTGAGGTTATGAAAATTCCTCTTACACACACTAATCCATATTCCATACCTTAAAAGGACATCATTAAACTCATGTAAGAAAAAATTCCAATAAAATCTCCCGTTTACCATCTAAATCACATAATCAGTGCCTCAATTTAACCCCTTACACCAAAATTATTGTTAGTAGATTAATTTAAGAGGAGTGGGACAAGATCAACTAGTACCACAAGCATCCAAAATTGGCTTGAAAGTAAAGTTTCATGTTTGGGGGAGATGGGTTGATTACACACTAAGTAAAATATTTAATTCCAACTTCAAATCACAAGTTCAAAAGGACTAGCTATTAAAATAAATGCCTCCTTACGACCACATCTAAAAATCAACTTAGTTAACATACTTAATTACTAATAAGGGTACATTTAATCAACAATAAAAAAGTTAAATATAATGCAATACTAAAGTACATACACAAAAATAATCAAAATAAAAGAGAAAGGAACACACATATCCCAAGGTCACATTTTTAGGTTATCCTACCATGGGGACCTCCTAGCATTCTAACCACAAAAATAATAACATAACACAAAGTTTTCATGGTGACCAATGTTGTAACCATCAGATATTTTGATATGGTTGGTCTCCTACCCCCCTTTGTTTGTTGTGATACAATCACCTGTAAAATGCAACACTACCTCCTTCACCTCGTGGCCACATTAATAAAATACATGTACATCCATCAAAGCACGAAATCATCATAAAATTTAAGAAATAATATCATTTGTTTACAATTTCATAAACATTTCAATTCTACCATAACCTCAATATAAGTAATTAGATCACAAGATTAGTTCGAACACCTAAACGTGATTAATACAAAAAGAATTTAGAGTGTCATTATATATTTATATTTATATATATATATAATGTAAGCTATCAAAAAATCATCATCATCAATACAAAATGTCCATCCATGCCTCTAAGAATCCATACAACCACAATATAAATCAAAACATATCAATAGTCAGCGTATATCTATACCATCTAACATCACGTGAATCCAAAATAACACAATAAGATCCATGTCAATAGTCCATGATAAATAAAACATCATTGTGAATAATTGTGAATAAATAACACACTACATCCCCCTCCCCTTAGACTTGACTTCCTCCCGGAATTCAATGGAACAAGTGTGGGAACTATGCTCTAAACAATGTGGTGTCCTCCCAAATAGTTGTCTCATTGTACTAATCCCAATGGATGTGAACCTGGTCAATCTCTCGGCCTTGAAGGCCCGGGTCCCGTGCTCTAAAATGTCCACAGACTCTACCATCACTTGCCCCTCCTATACCTATAATGTGGCCCAATCCAATACATCAAAAGGATCTAGGAATGTATATCATAAGGACAAAAACATGAAACACATCATGGACGCGAGAAAAGCTAGGTGACAATGTTATAAGGTAGGCTAAGTGACCAATCTACTCTAAGATCTTAGAGGGACCTAACCCTCACTATTTTAGGTTGTGCCTATCAACCAAGGCAAGAGAACCTATATTGCAGCCCTTGTATGGTAAAGGAGGTAGAGATATCCTTGTGTTTTGCATTATGACATGAAAGAGGCCTTGTGAAAACATGATCAAGTATCCATTATCCAAACTCAAAGGATTTTTCACTACTAAATGATGGAAATGTTCTCAAAACAAGGCTAGGGCTACTAAAGACATGATAAAACCCTGATATGCTTTGTGCATTTTTGTGAAAGGATTGAGTTCTTTTGTGGACACACAATGCAAATGCAGGGGTAGTATAGGTAGGATGAGTTAGTTTAAATGATATTCTGATGGGAGAAGTTTGGACAAGACAAGATAAGGAATTACCCACTTCTTTGGGAAGCTTTGCAAAAGAATTGCAACACCTAAACAACAGAGATGTTTCAATGAGTTTGAAGTACTCTTTCAACCAGGATGTGTGCACAAATGGAGGCCCAAATCTACACTATTCCACACAAACTTTGATAACCTACCACAAAGGCTTGAAGCAAAATATCAATGAAGCATTTAGAAACCCTTGTTAGATCATGACTTAAGGTACACCCAAAAGTTTACAAACACCCTCAATTTACAAGGAAGGTAAGATGAATTTAAATTTGTTTATCTTCACTCAAATGAATGCTCTTCTGAATGGAAGATTGCAGATGCCTTCAAACCCTCTACAAGAAATGAGACCATGTATGACCAATAAAGATCCCAAACACAAGATTGCAACATGAGCATGAAACACAAATTGAAAACATACTGAAATACAAGTGTATGCAAGCTTTGCCAAGAGATAAAACCAGTTAATCCATAAATTTTGATCAAATACACCAGCAAGGGAATGTTATTAAGACAATCTCAAAGCTTTTTGATGGCTTTACAGCTGAAACCAACTCAACATGATGAACATTTGATGCAAACAGGAATCAAAAATGGCTCTCAGGTAGTTTCTCCAAAAGAAATGGAACACTTCCAGTTTTCCTCCTGAAAATTCTTCTCTCTTTCTCAAAAATCCCAACAGACTTTACAAAATGCCTCCAAATTACATAATATACCCTATGCCAACTTGGATCCTTGCATCCCAAGCAAAGAATATGCCAAAGGGATCAAATTTGTTACAAAACCTATCCATTTGATGAAAATGATATAAAACTGTAAAACAGCTCGCAAAATGCCAGAGATGCACAAATATTTTAAAATATTACATGGATTCGGATCCTTATCCATCCTAGGGTCACATTTTTGTCATTCCACCATGCCAACATGCATTTTACAATCATTTTCCACCTTTTTCTTCATCATTTTTAACTCTGCAACTTTAATTTTTTACTTTTCACGTTTTTACACATTGAGAAAAATATTTCATGAAAATCACTATAGGGCACCAAATTAGCTCAAATGAATGATGCCATTGCATCCAGAAAGGTTGAGGGGATGTGATTTCATATAAAATTTCATGTAATTTGGTGCAAAAATGATGAATTCCAAGCATCTTGGAGCTCAATGGCGGCAAGAAACGAAAACACTCAGCAACCATTGATTTAAAATCAACTTTAAATTTCCACCCTCCACGTGTCAGATGAGATCTCAAATATTCTCTTTTTTTCTTTGGATGAGGTGGGACACATGTCCAAATACCATTGGACCTAGGGCCCTTTAACCTTAAAAATGCATTTTAAACCTTTTTTGACCTCGGGAAAATTTTGAAAATTTTCCCCACATGCCCCCTGGACATGCCACGTGTCCCTAGGTGGACCCTACAAAAATTGCAAGGGCCAAAATAATGAATTTTTCTCCTTTTTGAGAAAAGGAAAATTTTCTCAAAAACCTCTGCACGGGCCCAAACACACGCTGCTTCTTCTGCCACGTGGCGGTCTCCCATTCACTTTGGGAGCCGACCTTCCTATTCTTCCCTCATTCCTCTGCAAACACAAAATCCTTTGCGGGCCCGCATTCTTCCTTTTTTACCTTTTGAAATAGGCCACATGTCACCCCCTAATTGGATGTGGGGGGACACCTCCAAATTTTCCTCTTCGGGGCCACGGATCAATTTTTTATTTTGAGATTTTTGCCCAAAATTTGTAAAATTTTGAAACTCTTCCCACCGTCCAAACCTCCACCACCTTTTGGACACGTGTTCAAAAATGATTGGCTATGGAGCCAATCCTCATTTTTTTCCTTTTATACCATGGGAAAAATTCACAAAAGTTTTCTTTCAGCCCCCATTCCCATTTCTCCTCCCAGGACACGTGTCTCCTTCCTACTCGTCATGGGCCTTCGGGCAAAAAAATTGATTTTAGCATTTTGAAGTTAAAACTCAAAGTCTTCAAAACTTCCACCACATGGCCTTTCTTGGACACGTGTCCACTTCTCATTGGGTGCGGGCCTCCGGTCAAAATTTTCCCCTAACGCCTTGAGCCAAAAACAACAAAAAAAAATTTCCAACTCCCATGCTATCCACTTGATCTCCTCGCCACCATGTCCGCTTCCCATTGGATGCGGGCCTTTGGGGAAAAATTGGATTTTGAGAATTTTGCCAAAATGGAAGCAAAATTCCTAAGTGACTTCCACCACCCGCCACTCCTCGACCAATCACATTGTGCCACGTAGGCACATCACCTTGTGTAGGGCTCTGACTAAAATTTTCCTTTGCCAAAATTTCAAAAAGTAACAAGTTATAACATTTTCCCGCACATCCCTCAACCAATAGAAACTGCCACATGTCAGCAATATGTTGTGCAAGATAATTTTGATGGGTAGATGACACCCGTATACCCACAAAACGTAAAAATACAGGGATGCCCTAGAAATTGAAAAAATTCATAAGGAAGGTAGATTTTCCATTTTGAATCCAATGAATCATGATTTCACAATGGTTTAGGCCTGGGGATTAGGATTTCAACAAAAAACTGGAATTTGATCAATCTACTTTTTTTTTTCATGATTTGACAAAGGAAAAAAATAACGGCTCACCCAAAAAAATGAAGAAATTAGGGCACAAAAAGGGGGAACTTGGATTTTGTTTCAATTTAGGGAAAATAATACAACATGAGGGCATTTTCAAAGCATTCAACTAGAAAAGATGAACTGCAGACCACCAGCTTGAGCAAATGAAACATTTCTTGACAAATTGGGCAAAAATGGATATAGAAAATTAGGGCAAAGTGTGTAAAGTGAATATTTGCACCAACATTGGCTCTTGCTTGGGGATGGGCACTCCCAGTGAGTGCCACAAGATCACAACGTAGACCAAG
Organism: Taxus wallichiana var. yunnanensis; assembly: GCA_018340775.1. Classification (NCBI taxonomy): domain Eukaryota; kingdom Viridiplantae; phylum Streptophyta; class Pinopsida; order Cupressales; family Taxaceae; genus Taxus; species Taxus wallichiana. The sequence goes on from CM031237.1 coordinate 157,276,427, forward strand.
TGCCAAAAATCCATTGGGCAAGGAGTATAAAAATGCAGAGCAGCCCAAAAACTAGAAATTTCACCAAAAAGGACCGAGAAAACCAGACCAACAATGGTTGCCAAGGACAAAAGGGCAAAACCACGAGCCAACAACAACAAGAACAAAGCAAAGACAAAAAAAAAACAAGGGCTATACAAAATGTACAACTTGTGCATACCTCACATGGGGATTTAATCCAAGAAATGTTTTAAATGTCTGCCATTAACAGGCAGCTCTAGCAAATCCCCATCCAAATCCTTGAGAAAAAATGTATTTTCTCCAATCCTGATATCAATGGCATAAGGGCCCATCCATAGAGCATCAAACTTGCCATGCTTTCCCTTGTCTTCATGCCTACTATCCCACAAAAAAACCAGATCTCCAACACTGAAAGCTCTAGGGTGACCTTCTTATCAAACAACTTCTTCAATTTCTCTCTAAATCTGACATGCCTTTGATGAGAGGCTCTTCTTTCTTCATCCAACTCAATGATTTGATTTATCCTTGATTCATATGGGCCATGTTCTTGATCTTCTAACTATTGGGCAAACTAAAATGTGGACAATTGCAAATGTAAGGGCAGCAATGCTTGTGTTCCATAGACCAATTCAAATGGACTCTTACCAGTTGCTCTTTTTGGAGTGATTCTATCTACCCAAACTACAAATTTCAATTGCTCTCCCCACTTCTTCTTGTTGATCTCCAAAGTCCTTCTAATAATCTTGAGCAAGTTCTTGTTACTTGACTCAGCTTGCCCATTCCTTGTGGATTGTAATTTGAAGAATAAGTCAGATTTATCCCATATTCATTGCACATTGCCATCAAAGGCTTGGCTCTAAAACACATAGCATTATCAGATACAATCTTAACTGGAACTCCAAACCTACATATGATATGATTCAGCAAGAAATCCATCACCACTTGGTGTGTTGCTTTTCTAGATGGAATTGCTTCAACCCATTTTGTAAAATAATCAGTTGCTACAAGGATCCATTTATGACCAACACTAGAAGGATCTGAAATCTCACCAATGAAATCCATTCCCCATTGTTTGAAAGGAGCTTCAATTGATATAGGCTGCAAAGGAAGGGAGCCTGAAGCTTTCAATCTTCCTGAGAAAGCGTTGGCAACTATCACATCTTCTAACTAGCTAGTTTGCATCTTTAAAAAGAGTAGGCCACCAATAACCAGCTCTTAAAATCTTGTGTGCTATCACTCTACCAGAAAAATGTCCTCCACAAACTCCCCCATGGAAATCAACAATCAACTTGGGAGCTTCATCTTCAGTTATGCATTTCAAGAGGACACCTTCAGGGTTCTTCCAAGCCAGCCCAAGGTCTGTTATGATATATTTCTGAGAAGCCAGCTTGAGGGCTCTTTTCTGATTTTTATTCAAGTGACTAGGACAGCATAGGTGCTTGAGGTAGAAGACCACATCCTTGTACCATTCAGAATTCATCAATTTGTCAAGTAGACCTGCCCTTTCTTCCTCTAGCTGATTCACTTCTACATTTTGCAAATTACTCTCAGCCATGAGCTTGGCAAGACCCAAACCTCTTACCAGCTTTGTTGTTTGGATATCCATATCATATTCTTGTAATTTTTTGACCCATCTACATCTCTTGCTTGATATCTCCATGTCTAGATAAGATGTCTTTAACCATTGTATGAGGAACATAGGCAACAACCTTTGAACTCAAATATAGGGCCTAAAATCTTTGTTGCTTTTACTAATGCAAATGCTTGTTTCTCCATAATTGTGTACTTCAATTCAGCTACTTGTAAAGCCTTGCTAAAGAAAGAAATAGGCCTCTCAGCTCCATTCTCATCCTTTTGTAACAAAACTGAAGCAATAGTAAATTTAGAGGAAAAGGAAAAGATTTGGAAAGGCTCTTATAGTTTGGAGCTGCCAAAATAGGTGCATGCTTAAGTGCATCCTTTATTCCTTCAAAATCTTGATGGCAGCCTCCTCCCATTTGATAACTTGATCCTTTTTAGCATGCTTGTGATTGGAAGAGTTAGCTCAGCAAAATTGGAAACAAACCTTCTAATGAAATTGATTTGGCCAAAGAAAGATTGGATACCTTTCTTGGTTCTTGGAATAGGCACCTTGCTGATTGCTTCCACTCTCTCAAGGTCTATCATAACACCTTCTTTAGACACAATATGTCCCAGCAACTTGGCCTTTTGCATGCCAAAATGACACTTCTTTGGATTAAGTGAAATGCCATACTCTCTACATCTGATCAACATCTTTTTTTAGGTGTTGCAAATGGTCTGCTTGCTGCCTTGAAAAAATAGTCACATCATCTTGGTAAACTACTAATAAATTCATTGATATAACCAAAAAGGCAACATCCATTGCCCTTTGAAAAGTAGCACCAACATTCATCAATCCAAAAGGCATCCTTACAAAAACATAAGTCCCCCAAGGAGTAGTGAAGGTTGTCTTAAGTCTTTCTGATTCTTTGACAACTACTTGATTGTATCCGGAGAAACCATCCAAAGTTGAAAGCATCTCTGACCCTGTTACAAGTTGCAGCATATTTTCCATGTTTGGCAAGGGGTAATTTTCCTTCATAGATGCTTTTTTAGATTCCTAAAATCCACACAAAGTCTGATATCTCCATTCTTCTTTCTAACTGGGACAAGGTTTGCCACCCAAGATGAGTATCTAGTAGGCTGAATGATGCCACCATCTCTCAATTTCTTCAACTCTTCTTGCATTTTCATGGAAAGAAGTGGGTTAATAGGCCTTTGTTTTTGTCTAAATGGCTTAGTCTTGGCCTCAAGAGGAATCTCATGCTGAAATAAATCTTCTCTATATGCCTTCAGCTCTGAATAAGACCAGGCAAGGCAGTCTTGATACTTCTTTAAAAGTTGGGCATAGGACTGTTTTTCCTCTTTGCTGAGATGGCTGCCCAACCAGATCTTCCTTGGTTTATCCTTGGTTCCCAAGTTGTGCTCTTCCACATCCCTTGAAGCAAACATCTTTCTATTAATGATACAATCAACATTGCTAAAATTGGATTCAAGTGCAACAAGACCTTTAGGAATGGTATTTGTTTTCAATTGGATAATATCCTTGTCAAACAAGGTTTCTTTACCTTCATTCATGCACACCATTGGTTCCCAATCAATATTTTGACCAGCAAACTCACCTTGGCATTGTAAGAATCTCAATACTTGTGCATCATCATCAAAAATCTGCCAATGTTTCACATTATCCGGACAGTTGGCCTTGTTAGCACTTCAATGTTATATTCACAAAAAGGTGAAATGGTGCAATTGTCAAATCTAGAACCAAGGACAAGCCAACTTATCAGCAGCAACATTAAGACTTCTATCATGGTAAACAATGTTAAAGGAATCAAACATTTCAATCAAGTCCCAAACAACATGCTTATATTGTTTCATACGCTGATTTTTTGTGGCATACAACTTTCTTACTTGCTTGACAACCAGCTCTGAATCTCCTTTAGCAACAATATCCTTCACTCCATATTTCCATGCAATCCTTAATCCCAATAATAATGCCTCATACTCAGCAATGTTGTTAGTACATTCAAAATTGAGCTTGAAGGAGAAAGGAAACTCTTCCAAACTAGGAGAAACCAACACTATACCAGCACCATTTCCAAATTTGGAGCAAGCTCCATCAAATAGTAATGTCCATGGAGAACCTACCATACCAAGGCACTCTGATTTGTCCATCTTATTCTCTTTTCCATCAGCAAAACCAATGAAGTTGTCAACATCTACATCAGCAAACAACACTTCATAAGAAGCATTGTTGGGATCTTCAATCAAGTGTAACATCTTCTTTTCACCATAGAGTTTGACAAGGCTTCCCTCAATGGGAATGGTGGTGAAAGACATGTCCATTTGAACACTACCACCAACACTTGCAGCCCATTTTCTTGACAAAAGCATACCCCATTTGGCAGGGCAATCAACAATTACAACATCAAGTTTTAAATTCTTACCCGGATAGGCTGCAAGTTGCACTACTAAACCCTTCACACAACCAACAACCAGCACTTCCCTTGAATCCATGGTTGTACACTTCCCATATGCTTGTCACTTTGATATCCAACTCATTCATGACTTCTAGAGGCATGACATTACATGATGCACCAGAATCAAACATGCAATTGTGAAGCAACCTATCTTTTATGAGCAAAGTTGTGAAGAATGGATCAACATTCAATTGGGAATCAACCAAGGATGTCCCCAAATATACTTCAGGTGCCTCTCCAAGATCTTCCATTGGTGGTGGTGTTTCAAGGCCAACAATGCTTTGAAGAGGATTCTCAACAACATTTATATTTCTACTTGGTATACTCTTTTCTTCCTTCAATCCCAAGTATTCAAATGCTCTCTTCTTATGCTCAGGTATTCTAAGCAATTCAATAATTGGAACACTCACTTTAATTTGGCTCAAAACCTGGGCTATATCATATGGAACATTCTTTGGTAAAACAACATTAGAAGGGAAACAAGAAGGTTCATCAGATGGAGAAGTGTTCTTGGCAGCCTGGGCATGAAGAGGACTGATATTCTTGCATGGGACAACAGGGTTCTTGGAAATTGTTTCTTTTCTAGGATTGTCTTTGGGAATGCTTGTGAGCAAGGGTGTCTTTGGCTTGGCTTGAGGACCAGCTCCTCTAACAACTTTACTTCTAGTATTGTACTCTTTCTCTTGACCAACCACAACATTCATTAACAATTGTCTATCTTCCTCCGAAGGAATACCACCATCATACTTCTTGATCATTAAAGCCCTTAGATATTCAAAGTCATTATTAGGAATTTCAAAGGCCTTGAACTACATCTACATCATGAGTTTGAGGAAGAGAAAGAAATGGTACCCTCTTTATGCAATCCCAAAAGGTTGCAGCAGTCCTTGCACTTATCACATCTTGTTGATGTTGCTTGCTTGTTGTGAGCCTGAAGAGCTGCCCATCATACAAATGTCATCATCCATTTCATCTTCATTATCATCTTCAATAACTTGCTGGTCCATTTCACATGGAGGATGAGGAAGAAAACATCTATCACACCAATCCATATCAGCAATTTCTTGAACAACAGCAACTCTTATAGTCAAAGGGTCAGGCACCACTCTATTTTCACGTGCTTGGGGTTGTCTATTTGTAGATCCAACAAGCCCTTTACCTCTATCATCTTGTCTTTGATCACCCCTAGGATGATTGCCAAATCTATCATGGTTTTGAGTTCTTTGTTGTCCTTGTGAACTTTGCCCAATTCCTTTCTCAGCCCGGGCTAACTTGTAAGAAATTTCTTTAACAACCCCTGCCAAAGTCTTGACAACATCTTCTAAATCAGCACCCTTGCTAGCTTGAGGCTTCTCAGGGTTTATCAGCTTCACACCATCCCTCTTAAGTGGTTTACCAATAGCTTTAATATTATTTTCAATTTGAAGTGCCATGGTGAAAGCTTGTCTCAAGTTTGTAGGATTTTTGTCTCTCAAGTAATAGGCTGCCTTTTTATCAAATGCATCTGCATATTTGATCAAGCAAGATTCATCACAAGGCCTCAAAATGACAGGCAACCTTCTCAATGTTTTATTAAATCTTGTATTAAAGTCATGGACTGTCTCATTAGGGTTCTTCTTGATGTTCTCAAACTCGGATAGAAGGAACCTTGGATCTGTTTTATCTCCATATTGTAATCTGAATGCATTACTCATCTCTGACCCATGAATCAATAGAGTTATCAGGCTAGAGCTTTGTACCAATCTCTTGCATCTTCCTCAAGTGTATGGATAAACAACTTAATATACACATCCTCAAATTCTATCTCAAAATCTTCCATCATGTTAACAAAGAGTTTGAGATGTTGATCTCCAGTAATGGCATTGTTACCTTGGAATTTTGGTAACCTATTTCTCACATCTTGTGGGACAACATTTGGATAACCATCCATTCCTCCAAAATTTATAGGACCAAAGGTGTTAACAACAAATGGAGGTCTAGGTTGAGCCATATTGTTTGGTGGGGGTGATCTTGGAGGTGAAACAAGCTGATGAGGAGTAGTAATGGGTCTGATTGGAATAGATGAATGATCTTTAAAATGACAACCCCCCAAAGGCTCTCTCTCTTGATAAACTTTAGCAAACTTAGAAACCACAGGAGCAGATCTAGGAGTAAGTTTTTTAAATACACAAGAAGGTCCCTCACCTGATGGAGAATGAAAATCAGCAAGAAGATTTCCTGAATCAAATCTACTTGAAGAGGAATTATAATCTTCAATAACAGGCTCTCTCTTCAAATTCAACTATGGGGATCTCTTTCTTGCAACCAAATCACCAACCACTTTCCACACTCTTCTTCCTTCTAGTTCTGAGCTTCTTGATTCGGTGAGAAACTTCTTAGAAGAGTCCTTGATGAAGAGGGATCTCCTTCCCTCCATCTTGACAAATTTAAACAACAAGTTTCAAATGACAGAAATGTGTAAGACAACTGGTATTTCAAGATCCAAACAACATGGAGTCACCACTAAGGATTTCCACCTTAGTTGTGCAAGAAAGCACTAAAATATTTTGTCAAATGTATGCTATGACTGAAAAACTTTGCAAGGATTTACAAATCAGATCTTCTTCTTCTTGATTCAACCAAAAAACAATGCATCCAAATCATATAAACTACTAGTAAATGAGAAGAGCAGCTAAGTTTGAAATCCTTTTTACCCAAAACATGCAGATCTGAAGTATGAAATGATATCTCAAGAATGTAACAGCTCAAATACTTGATCACACAAATGCTCAAACCTTTCAAATACTTCAAAACCACCAAGAAATCAAAGAAAGTCCCCGGCAACGGTGCCACTCGGGTGTTGGTATCCAGATTTAATCTCCTTCACAACTTGAACAACATCATGAACTTGCACAAGACACTCAAGGATAGATAGATGGTTTGTATGTCATTTGTAGCTAGGGAGCACACCTATCTACTTGTTTGCATTCAAGATTTGAGGGAGTGGATAGCACCTTCATAAGGGTTTTGATCTAACCCTCACTATTTTAGGTTGTGCCTATCAACCAAGGCAAGAGAACCTATATTGCAGCCCTTGTATGGTAAAGGAGGTAGAGATATCCTTGTGTTTTGCATTATGACATGAAAGAGGCCTTGTGAAAACATGATCAAGTATCCATTATCCAAACTCAAAGGAGTTGTCACTACTAAATGATGGAAATGTTCTCAAAACAAGGCTAGGGCTACTAAAGACATGATAAAACCCTGATATGCTTTGTGCATTTTTGTGAAAGGATTGAGTTCTTTTGTGGACACACAATGCAAATGTAGGGGTAGTATAGGTAGGATGAGTTAGTTTAAATGATATTCGATGGGAGAAGTTTGGACAAGACAAGATAAGGAATTACCAACTTCTTTGGGAAGCTTTGTAAAAGAATTGCAACACCTAAACAACAGAGATGTTTCAATGAGTTTGAAGTACTCTTTCAACCAGGATGTGTGCACAAATGGAGGCCCAAATCTACACTATTCCACACAAACTTTGATAACCTACCACAAAGGCTTGAAGAAAATATCAATGAAGCATTTAGAAACCCTTGTTAGATCATGACTTAAGGTACACCCAAAAGTTTACAAACACCCTCAATTTACAAGGAAGGTAAGATGAATTTAAATCTGTTTATCTTCACTCAAATGAATGCTCTTCTTGAATGGAAGATTACAGATGCCTTCAAACCTCTACAAGAAATGAGACCATGTATGACCAAAAATATCCCAAACACAAGATTGCAACATGAGCATGAAACACAAATTGAAAACATACTGAAATACAAGTGTATGCAAGCTTTGCCAAGAGATAAAACCAGTCAATCCATAAATTTTGATCAAATACACCAGCAAGGGAATGTTATTAAGACAATCTCAAAGCTTTTGATGGCTTTATAGCTGAAACCAACTCAACATGATGAACATTTGATGCAAATAGGAATCAAAAATGGCTCTCAGGTAGTTTCTCCAAAAGAAATGGAACACTTCCAGTTTTCCTCCTGAAAATTCTTCTCTCTTTCCAAAATCCCAATAGACTTTACAAAATGCCTCCAAACTACATAATATACCCTATGCCAACTTGGATCCTTGCATCCCAAGCAAAGAATATGCCAAAGGGATCAAATTTGTTACAAAACCCTATCCATTTGATGAAAAATGATATAAAACTGTAAAACAGCTCACAAAATGCCAGAGATGCACAAATATTTTAAAATATTGCATGGATTCAGATCCTTATCCATCCTAGGGTCACGTTTTTGTCATTCCACCATGCCAACATGCATTTGCAATCATTTTCCACCTTTTTCTTCATCATTTTTAACTCTGCAACTTTAATTTTTTACTTTTCACGTTTTTACATGGGCTGAGAAAAATATTTCATGAAAATCACTATAGGGCACCAAATTAGCTCAAATGAATGATGCCATTGCATCTCAGAAGGTCGAGGGGATGCGATTTCATATAAAATTTCATGTGATTTGGTGCAAAAATGATGATTCCAAGCATCTTGGAGCTCCAATGGCGGCAAGAAATGAAAACACTCAGCAACCGTTGATTTAAAATCAACTTTAAATTTCTGCCCTCCACGTGTCTTGATGAGATTCAACACGTGGCTCAAATATTCTCTTTTTGTCTTTGGATGAGGTGGACACATGTCCAAATACCATTGGACCGGGCCTCAACCTTAAAAATGCATTTCAAACCTTTTTGACTTCGGGAAAATTTTGAAAATTTTCCCCGCATGCCCCCTGGACACGCCACGTGTCCCTAGGTGGACCCTACAAAAATCACGGGCCAAAATAATGAAATTTTCCTTTTTGAGAAAAGGAAAATTCTTCAAAACCTCTGCGGGCCCGAACACCCGCTCTCTTCTTTTGCCACGTGGTGGTCTCCCATTCGCTGCTGGAGCCGACCTTCCAATTCTTCCTCATTCCTCCACGAGCACAAAATCTTTACAAGCAAAGGCCCATGCTCTTCCTTTTTCCCTTTTGAAATGTGCCACGTGTCACCCCCTGATTGGATGTGGGGCACACCTCCAAATTTTCCTCTTCTTGGGGCCACGATCAATTTTTTTATTTTGAGATTTTTGCCCAAAATTTGTAAAATTTTGAAACTCTTCCCCACCTGAACCTCCACCACCTTTTGGACACGTGTTCAAAAATGATTGGCTATGGAGCCAATCCTCATTTTTTTCCTTTTATACCAAGGGAAAAAATTCACAAAAATTTTCTTCTGGCCCCCATTCCCATTTCTCCTCCCGACACGTGTCTCCTTCCTACTCGTCGGGCCTTCGGGAAAAAAATTGATTTTAGCATTTTGAAGTTAAAACTTCAAAGTCTTCAAAACTTCCACCCCCACATGGCCTTTCCTGGACACATGTCCACTTCTCATTGGTGCGGGCCTCTGGGTCAAAATTTTCCCTTAACACCTTGAGCCAAAAACAACAAAAAAATTTCCAACTCCCATGTTGTCCGCTTGATCTCCCTGCCACGTGTCACCTCCCATTGGATGCGGGCCTTCGGGAAAAAATTAGATTTTGAGAATTTTTCCAAAATGGAAGCAAAATTCCTAAGTGACTTCCACCACCCACCACTCCTCGACCAATCACATCGTGCCACGTAGGCACATCACTGTAGCAGGCGGGGCTCGGACCAAAATTTTCCTTGTGTCAAAATTTCAAAAAGTAACAAGTTATAACATTTTCCCGACACATCCTCCCGATAATAGAAACCTGCCACATTAGCAATATGTGATAACATGCAAGATAATTTTGATGGGTAGATGACACTCGTATGCCCGTCAAAACATGTAAAAATGCAGGGATGCCCTAGAAATCGAAAAAATCATAAGGAAGGCGGATTTTTCCATTTTAAATCCAATGAATCATGATTTCACAATGGTTTAGGCCTGGGGATTAGGATTTCAGCAACAAGTAACTCGATTCGATCTACTTTTAATTTTTTGCATGAATTTGACAAAGGGAAAATGGCTCACCAAAAAAATGAAGAAATTAGGGCACAAAAGAGGGGAACTTGGATTTTGTTTCAATTTAGGGCAATATGAGGGCACTTTAAAGCATTCAACTGGAAAAGATGAATTGCAGACCACCAGCTCGAGAAATGAACATTTCTTGACAAATTGGGCAAAAATGGATATAGAAAAATAGGGCAAAGTGTGTAAAGTGAATATATAAGTGGTCTACACTGAATGAAAATGAGCCAATTTCTTCAATCTATCCACCGTGACCATGATGGTGTCATGGTGGTATCTCGACGTAGGTATCCCTATAATAAAATCCATGGAAATGGTGTCTCGTTTCCACTCTATTATGGCATGTAGATATAGAAGGCCAACTGAATACTAATGATAGGCCTTCCACTTCGACACTCTAAAAATTATATACAAAATGAGTTACATCTCTCTCGAAGCCCTCTCATTCTATACAACTGTCTCAAAGTGACATGCATCTTCTTCACCCTAGATGGGATAAATAGGGTGCATGATGAGCCTCTTTCAAAATATCTTGTCTTAATCCTCCATCCCTAGGTACATAGATCTAACCTCTATGACGAATAATATCATCTTACTCTAATGTGAATCCATCAAACTTCCCCTCAAGGGGTCTCGAGACTCAATATCTCGCTATAGCCGAAAGATAGAAACTTTCATGAGGAAACTCTGTCATAAGATCCTTCTCTGTAAGTATGTACCCACCGAATTAGCCATATACAAATGCCTTCGGTGACTCAAATCGTATGCAACCACATTCTCCTTCCTCTTCACATGCTTTATCTCTGTGTTTTACTCACATAAAAACTCCATCCAACACCGTTGGTGGGCGTTGTGATTGATTTACATGAAGGGGTGTCGTAGGATCAAATGGTTTTTCATGAGAATAAACCTCTTTCCTAAAAAGAAATGTCACCAATGCACCTATGCATGGATCACTACCGCAAGCTCAAGATCATGAGTTGGATAATGGAGCTCATAATCATTGAATTTTGAAACTCAAAGGCACTACTTGGCCATATTTTATCAAAACACCTCCCAATCCTACCAAATAAACATTTGTACATATGAGGAAATCACTCGAGGATCCGCACTACAATAATAGGTGTTTTCGTAATGCATTCCTTCGCCTTCCTAAAGGCCTTCTCACATCTATCTCACCAAAAACTTCTTCCCTTTCCGCTGATGGTAAGTGATGGGATGTGCAATACAAGAGAATTCATGAACAAAACTCCTATGATAACCTACTAATCCCATGAATTTTTTTCACCTCTATCACCATGGATGGCTCTGGCCAATCCATAATCGCTCTAATCATAGAAGGATCGATCGCGATACCTTCCCTATAAATAATATGACCTAAATATTGAACCTTTGTCTAAAAAAATTCACACTTCTCTAGGTTATCATATAGATGTTTCTCTTGAAGACACTTCAAAACCTCTCAAAGCTTCACCTCATGCTCCTCATGTGTGTGTGAGTAGATGAAAATATCATCTAGGAACACGAGCACAAAATTGTCTAGGAAGGTATCAATACCCCATTCGTCAAACTCATGAATATTGGGGGGCATTCGTGAGACCAAATGGCATAATTATGAGCTCATAGTAGCCATATCAAGTTTGAAAGGTTTTCTTTTGATATCTACCTTTGCAATCCTAAATTGATGATAATCGACTTAAGATCTATTTTGGAAACAATTGTCACCCCAATCATCTCGATCAAAAACTCATCGATGAATGGAAGGGGGTAACGACTCTTGATTGTTGCTTGTTCAGTTGTTTGTAGTCAACACACAAACACAAGGATCCATCATTATTCTTAAAAAATCACATGTGCACCCCAAAGAGATACACTAGGGTGGATATGGCATTTCAAAAGAAGGCCCTCTAGTTAGATCTCAAGCTCATATAGTTCAAGGGTGTTCATCCTATATAGTGTGCATTAGATAGGCTCTCATCCAGAACCAAATCAATGTGAAAATATATCTCATGTGAGGGATGTAACCTTGGAAGCTCACTAGGAAAAACATCTGAAAATCCTCAGTAAATGTGGTGATCATCTAGTGATGATCTATGAGTCTCATCCTTTGATATGTCAGGGAAAGTGATGGCATAGAACTGAGATCCTCTTTGTGCACACCACTTCAGCTTGCATATAATATATTGTGTTAATATATATGGGTCTCCTAACTCCAACTATCACCAAATCAACCCCCAAATCATCTGCACAAGATATAACCTTTCTATAACAATCAACTCTAGCTCTATGTGTAGAAAACAAATGCATGCCCCGGATAACTCCATATGAACCCAAGCGAAGGAAAAAAAGATCCAAGGTAGTAGTGAATGGCTTTCTGCCCACTACGCACTCCTTAACTAAGGAGTGCACCGAGAGCTTGGCTCCAAAATCCATCTCAATATCCCAACTAAGCTCCTACCTGGTTGTAACTAGCTTGCATTTCTCTACTAATGATGGTATAATAAATGAATCAAAAGAGCCAAAATAAAACAATATAGAGGTAGGGATACCACCAATACTACCTATAGTCTTAATCACTATACCCTTATGCTCTCCCCGGTGGTTCTTGACCATTGCATAAATCTAATGGCTATGTCCAATATCACCAACTTTAGGATCTAAAATAGGTGCTTTACCCCGATTAGCAAGGCTTTATGGGCACTCTCTCCAATGACTTCCACATACACTACACCCACGGAAACTACCTTATCCCCTCCAATGTGTTGATACCCTCCAAAGGTAGATCTAAGGGGTCTATATTGTAGACCATGATGATCCTTCCATAGACTGCCGATGCTATGATATACGTAATCCTACTGACCGAGCTCGGGGTGGGCCCTATGTCCCGACCGGTCTTCTCGATGGCATCCCATGTTACGTCCTCTCTATGTATCCTATCATTATGGAGGCCTAAAGGGTGGGTGAGTCTTCTGCTACTACTATGGAGGTTTCTATTATGGGGGATGATGGAGGACTGCTTTTGAATTGGGTCTTCCATGAGGAGGAGGAGATGACCCCCTCAACCTCTTATCCTCCATCTCGTTGAATACAACTCCTCACTTTATCTCTAGCCTCGTTATGTCTTCCCCCGGTTTCCTCTCGTAATATAGGCCTTATCAATGGCCATTTGCTAAATTCTCGTGGATAATGAATGCGTATAGTACCTCCTAAATCCAAATTCGGCACTTGATGAACCCGTGAATCCTAAACTTCTCGCCTTATATGGAGTCGACATACTATAGTAAGTCCGTAAAAATGACTCTCATACTCATCGACTATCATGTATGCACTGCGCAGTCATGAAACTAAGCAATCCTTTGCTTAATAAACCTTCTAGATGTGTAGCTACTCCTAAACTGATCCTTAAAGAGTTCCTAAGTAATTGTCTCGAATCCACATGGAGCTTCTACTCCTCATTCCTCCACCAAACTCGCACTATCTCTCGAAGGTTGATGGAAACATAAGCCTTTGTGTTTTTATTACATGGGAAAATCTTGAAGCATTCACTCAAGATCACTAACCAAGTCTCTTCCTAAAAATATCTTGTATCACAAGCATAATGAGATGGGCGTAGTTTCGGGGATCTCCCCGATATGATTTGATATTGTGGACTACTTGCCTCTAGGTCTATCCACACGATCATCTCCTAACATAGGGATCTTGGATCTATCTCTATGCCTCGTAGATCTATTTCTATGCTCTCTATGTATAAAATTAAGTTAATTAATCCTTAAGGTCAAGCCCTTTATAAATGTCACTTATTTAAAGCAATAATGTTCACTAGTTAGTCTTAACCCTCTATTACCCTTAAGTGTCCCCATTCACAAATTACCCATACCTCCTTAATTACTTTTCCATTCCCACAAAATATCCTCACCTAACAATTGTAGGATTTATTCCCTACCCTTATATTGATTCATTTAGAGCCCTTAGATCTTAGGTATTCATTCTAACCCTAATCATCCTTATGAGGTATTCTTATTCATTCTTTTTAACTTATTTTCTCATTTTCACTTTGCAGGGTTTCAGAAAGAGGAAGATGGAGGACATTAAAGGTTTTTAAAAATATTGGGTAGATACACACACATTTAGGTTTTCCTATATTCATTTTCAACCCTCTCCTATGGTTCACTCATATTATTATTTGTTTGTGTGTGTGTGTGTGTGTGTGTGTGTGTGTGTGTGTGTGTGTGTGTGTGTGTGTGTGTGTGTGTGTGTGTGTGTGTGTGTGTGTGTGTGTGTCTAACCCTATTTGGGTATGGGAATTCTTGCCTCATTTCATTTCTACATTTTAAAAGATATATACAAATAAAGACAATATTTTAAGGCTACGGTAAAATTTACGAAGATCGCATCAAAAGAAAACTCGGCCCCAAAATTTGTAACAAAGTTTAAAAGAAAACAAAGTATTTGGTCAAAGTTTCGCCTACTTTGTATTTTTTAAAGAACGCAATGTCGGGGGGTCTCCACCCTCCCCATCCCATAAGACTATGGGGTGGGGGTGGGGTCGATGAACCCTCCACACCCCATTCATTTAAAAAACCCTACAAAAACCCCACACATACCACATTAATTTTACATAACTTTATTTATTTCAAATTTTGCAAAATGTAAATATTAAAAAAGATTAATATTAAAATTAATAATATTTATTAAGGATAATGATAGTAATAAGTATAATTATATATTAATAAATATACATATTAATATATAAAGTAATAACATAGGTATATATATTAATATAAGTGTATCATTAGTACCATTTCAAGTTTGTTTGTATTTTAATGTAAGAACACATTATCAATATATAATTATATTAATTATATTGATAGAATAATAGTTTTGAAATAGTCAAATAACTTGAATCCCCTTTTTGGATACATATTAAGAATAAGACAAGGGTATTAACTTTAGTAACCAATTTCTAAAGTACATATAACTTACATTATAATTAGGTAATCACATTATTGAAATTTGATTCAGCTTAATTAATTTCAAACAAGTCATTTGTATCTTAGTAGAGCAAGTGAGGACTATGAGAATTTCCAATTATACATAGGAGGAGGAAATTTTTTTGGTAAAGTATTAAGGTTTTTAATCATTTCAAATAATTTGCAAGATAGTGGAAATACTATTTTCTTGCCTTCAACACATCTAATAATACATTTGTAGTTTTAAAAACTTCAAGGTACTTTCATCTAAGGAAAGGCAAGAAAAGTCATTCCATTTCACAAGCAAGTGCAATTCAACATGATATTTGTTTCTTTCAAAATAGAGTCTATCACATTACAATATTTTTCAAATAAAAGCATATCAAATATTTTGGAAATGAGAGTATATCAACTAATAACATTACAATATTTTGTAAATTGAAATATTTTTAAATTAATAAAATTCATTCCATTTCATCTTCATAAAAATATCCCTTTCTTCAGAACAATACAATATTTATAATTTCATTTTCATAAGACTAATCACATTTGAAGTTTTCATTTTCTCAATCCACACTTTTTAAAAATAGTTTATAAGATAAAAGGATTTGCAAAGAATACAACAGCTTTGTCACAAACTTACAATTTTACAATGCATCCACTCCAAGTGGAAAGTATAAATGAATGAATTAATTACAACAAGACTATAAACAAGTCAAAATTTTAATTCTTCAAAATGTATGTCCTCTCCACAAGGGTAACTCCAACTTTGGCTTTCTTCAAATTCAAAAAGGAAACACTTAACAAGGAAGGGGAGTAGGCAATGCTCTCCATCCAACCTTAAATCCATTAAAGGAAGAAGTCATTCCCTTAATGGCCCCGAGCTCCAACCAAGGAACCATGAGGAGAATTGACCAACAATGATGACTTGAACAAGATGGCTTCACAACAAACACATAAAGTCATTCAACTAAAAAAGATTACTATTTCACAACAACACAAAGATTTTGATGATCAAACCAAATATAGAAAGGGTTATGGGAGACCACATCCTTATACCTCCCAACTAAAGTGGAATTCTTACCCTAAGCCTCCAAGAGCAAAAATAATCACACAAAATCCTTATCTCTCCCTTACTGACATGCATAAATCCATGAATCCCTTTTCTCTCCCCATAGGTAAGACTCCCATTCACACTCCCACCAAAAGTATTCCTCACATAAACTCCTTTTTCCTCCCCAATTCTCTCCATAAACCCTTCTCACACACCCAACTAAGGCCAACTAATCAACCAACCCACACAAACACCATCACAAGACAAAAACCACTTTTAACAAGCACAATATTGCTTACAACAAACAAAATAACATAATAATAAAAGGTGGAGAGCTTACCTCTCCATAAATATCCAAAGAAAACCTTCACAAGCCTCTTTAAATCAAGCCAATTCATTTCCAAGTGCATTCCAAAAATCTCAAAATTCAAAAGTGCACAAGAAGAAAAATGAGCAAGTAACATCCATTCCAACAAAAATCACAAATAAATAGAAATGGAATGTGAGGATGATGAGGTGGATCCATGTAGGATGTCACTTCATCATTCCCATCCCCACACTCAAGATTCAACACACCAAGACCAAGAAACATCAATGCACAAGCAAGGACTATGACAACCCACATGGCTCAAAAATTGCACACCATGCTTTCAAGGGACATAATAAATTGGGGTAGAAAGAAAGTGCAATGATTTTCCTTCTCTTACACTCAAAACTGAATAGAGAATTCAAAATTAATCTTCCCAACCCATAGGTAGGGTTTTGGTCAAATTAAGAGGCATGGGACAAGTCTTGCTTGTCCCACAAGTCTCCAAAGTTCCCCCAAGTCAAAATCCGAATTTTGAACTTGGGGTGGAGTAAAACACTCCCAAATCAACATAAATTTTACTTACACAAGGACTACAATATCTCATCATAACTATTTTTCACATCTCTAATTTGGTTAAATAAAACAAGAAGGGTTAAGTCTAATTAACACACATTTACACATGTTAATAAAGTGACAAAATTTTCCAAATTTTAAATACACAAATCATAAAATAAAGCACATACACAAATTAAAGAAAGGGACACAATTCACCCCATGGCCACACATGTGAAATCACCCCCCATGGAGACTTCCAAACAAGACATGCAAAAACACACACTAAACAACATTACACAAGTTGTCAAATTTGGCCTCGTTGCTCAACACCCAACATCCTTCCATGGTTGGTCCCCTATCCCCTTTGATGTTTGTGATAAAATTCCTACACACAAAAATACCTCTCTATCCTTTTGGTTATATTAACAACATCGAGAACATATGCATATAAAATCAATGTTCATCATTCAACATTTAACAATTCTATTTTCCATCAATATGTCAAACTCTAAACATAACATCCATGAGATTACAATTCTACTCAAAACATCCCAAAACATAATGTGTCAGTAGGAAATCCATATCATGAAAATCAACATATATCAAACTATCTAACATCACTATCTAGTGCATCATAATAAAACATAACATCATAGTGTCAATAATCCACATATCAATAATCTATCATCTACTGATCAATGTATCATAATAAAATGTCTAAACATCATTCCAATAGTATCAATATCAAGATAGAACAATGTCGAAGAGGAGTGGGCACTACATCCCCCCCCTTAGACTTGAATTCCTCTTTGAGAAGTCACTAGAATAGATGAGGAAACTGAGCTGCAAAATAGTGACATCCTCCCAAGTGGCTGCAGTCTCATCATACCTATCCCACTAACCCACACCTGGTCAATCTCGCAACCTCAAAGGCCTAGGTTCCTACTATCTATGATGCACATAGGCTCCACTGACACCTTCCCCTACTCTTGCACCTGTAATGTGGTCCAATCCAAAACATGAGAGGGATATGGAATATATCTCCTAAGTACATATACATGAAATACATTGTGCACACAAGACAAGATAGGTGGAAATGCTAGATGATAGGCCAAGGGACCGATACACTCCAAGATCTCGAAGGGACCCAAAATATAGAGCTAACTTAGAGCCTTTTCCATAACGGATCGGACTCTTATGAGGCCTGAACATGAAGAAACCTTTTGTTCCCACCTCAAAACTATGATCTATCCTCCTCAGATCTGCATACTTCTTCTACCTATCCTAAGCCTCCTGAAGCCTCTGACAAATCAAGAAAACTTTTGCTCCATATCCTGTACCAAATCCAGCCCAAGAGAAACCTTGTCCTCCAACCTATCCCAACTCAAGGGTGTCTTGCACTCTCTCCATACAACGCCTAAAAGGAGCCATGCCAATCGAACTCTGAAAACTATTTTTGTAGGAAAAATCTACCAAATACAAGTACTCCTCCCACCTAGACTATTGGTCCATGACATACATCTGCAACATATCCTCCAAGATTTGATTTACTCACTCTGTCTTCCATCTGTCTCTACATGATAATTTTTTTTGAAGTTGATATTATACCATGAACCCCTGCATGGTAGTCCAAAAATGAGAAGTGTACAAGGGATCACGGTCACAAATGATCTTCCACGAATCCCATGCAATTTGAAAATCTCATCAAGGTATACCCGTCTACTTCACTAACTAGTTATAAAGGTGGTCTTCACTAGAGAAAAATGAGCCACTTTCGTCAATTTATCCACCATGACCATGATGGCATCGTGGTGATATCTCGACATCGGTAGCCCTACGATAAAATCCATGGAAATGGTGTCCCATTTCCACTCCAAAGGTATGGAATGTGGGTAAAGAAGGCAAGCTAGATGAATGCTATGCTCAACCTTCACCCTCTAACACTCTAAACAGGTGACACAAACTGAGCTACATCCTTTCGAAGACCTCTCCAATGATAAATTTGTCTCAAAGTAGTATGCATATTCTTCACCCCTAGATGGGATGAATAAGGTGCACAATGAGCTTTTCAAGATATCCTATCTCAAGCCTCCATCTCTAGGAACATATATCTAACCTCTGTGTTTGAGAAGACCATCTACCTCTAATGATAATCCATCAAACTTCCCTTCAAGGGTCTCTCGAGAATCAATCTCGATAGATGACTACAAGGTAGAAGTTGTCATGAGGAAGCTTTTGCAAGATCCTTCTCCGCAAATATGTACTCACTAAGGTAGCCATAGCCACATGTCTCTATCTACTCAGGGTCTATAAACCACATTATCCTTCCCTTTCACATGCTCTATCTCTATGTTTTACTCACAAAGAAACTCCATCCAACACCGCTAACGAGCATTGAGATTGGGTCAGTGAAGAGGTGGTGAAGACTCAAGTGATCAGTCTAAATATATAAAATTCACAAAGAAGAAAGTGTCTCCATCGAACCAAGGCATGAACAACTATTGTAATCTCAAGGTCATGAGTCAAATAATTGAGCTCATAATCCTTGAGTTTACAAGACTCAAAATCTACAACACGGCCCTCCTGCATCAACACACCTCCTAACCCTACCAAAGAAGCATCTATGTGAAACAAGAACTCACCTAGGATCTGACACTACAAGAATAGGTGTATTTTAAGGCATTCCTTCAGTGTCCTAAAGGCCTACTCACATCTATCTAACCGATGAAACTTCTTCCTTTTCTTATGAAGGAAGTGATGGGATGTGCGAACCCGAGAGAATTCTGAACAAATCTCCTGTAGTATCCTGCCAACCCCATGAAACTGCAGCACCTCGGTCACACTAGTAGGTGTTAGCCAATCCATAATGGCTCTAATCTTGGAAGGATCAACTGTGATACCTTCCCCAAAAATGATGTGACCCAAATACCACACCTCAACTTAAAGAACACACACTTCTCTAAGTTCCCATAAAGTTGCTGCTCACGAAGACACTACGTAACCTGATGAAGGTGCTCCTCTCTCATGCTCTCATGTGTACATGAGAAGATCAATTTCATTAAGGAACATTAGTACAAAACAATCTAAAAGGTCCTAACACCCCATTCATCAAACTCATGAACACTACAAGGGGTTTGTAAGACCAATGGAACCATTGTGAACTCATAAAGGCCATACTGTGCAAAAAGCTGACTTGTGGATATCTACCTCTGTACAATCCTTAGCTGATGGTATCCTGACTTAAGATCTATCTTAGAAAATATTGGCCCCCTTCATCTGATCAAACAAATCATCAATGCAAGGAAGGGGTAATGATTCTTGATCATTACTTTGTTCAATTGATGATAGTCCACACACAAATGCAAGGATCCATCCTTCTTCTTCACAAAATCACCAGTGCACCCCAAGGGGATACACTAGATGGATTAGGCCTTTCTCAGAAGATCCCTCAAGCTTACAACTTGAGCTCACATAGCTCGGTGTCATCTCATCTATAAGGAGCATGTGAGATAGGTTCTGCTCCTAGAACCAAATCAATGTGAAAATCTATCTCACGCAGGGAGGCATCCCTGACATCTCACTAGGAAACACATCTAAGAACTCCTACAAAATGGGGTGATCATCAGTGAAGGTCCACTAGCCTCATCCTCTGACCTATCACTAACTATAATAGCATACAACTGACAACCCCATTCACACACACCACTTCAGCTACATAGTGGAAATAGTGTGAATAGAAATGGGTCTCTTAACTCCAACTATCATTGACTCCACACCCAAATCATCTTACACAAGATATAATCTTACTGTAGTAATCAACTCTAGCTCTGTGTGTAGACAACCAATCCATGCCCAAATAACACCATAAGAACCCAAGGGAAGGATACGAAGATCTAAGTAGTGGTAAAGGGTCCTAGGTCCACTATGCACTCCTTGACTAAGGAGTCAACTAAGATCTTGGCTCCAAAAGCCATCTCGACATCCCAACTAAGGCCTTTCCTAACTACCACCAGCCTGCAATGCTCTACTAAATATGGTGAAATGAAAGAATCTGATGAGCCTGAGTCAAATAAAATAGGGATAGAAATACCACCAATGTTACCTATGTGGTCTCTATCACCTGTGCCTTGGTGCTCTTCCTGGTGGTTCTCAACTACTACATATATCTTGTGGCTCCTAGCCATGTCACCAATAATAGGCTCGAAATCAGGTGTGCTTACCCTAATTAAGTAGGGTTCTGAGGGCAACTCTCTCCAATGATGTTCGTGCACGCCGCATCCATAACAAGTGCCTGGTCCTCTCCACTATGTGTAGATAGTCCTCCAGTGTGGCCCAATATAGTACGCTGTTGAAGGGCCTGATGATCCAGCCATAGATCTTATGGGGTGGTATGGTGGATGTGCTCTTACCGAATTTGCTTTGAGGTGGAGCATGTGTCCTGTTGGGCCCCCTAGCTAGAGGTCCCATACTACACCCTCTCTGAGCATCATGATGTTGTGGAGGTCAAAAGGGCAGTCAAGTTGGTCTGTTGCTTGCTATTGAGGAGGTGGAGGAGGCTAAAAGGAAGATTGTGCTGATGTGTTTCCACCACGAGGAGGAGGAGCTTGATCCCCTCGAACCTACTGTCCTATAGCTGTTGTATGCGACTCCTCACTTTGTCACGTGCCTACTAAGTCTTCCCCTAGTTTCCTCTACAATATAGGCCTTCTCCATGGCCTCTCTAATAATGTCTGTGGGAATGAATGCGCACTACCCCACCCAAGTCCAAGTTCAAGCCCCTGATGAACATGTGAACTCGAACCTACTCATCCTGCATGTAGTCTACATACTGAAGTAGATCCAAGAACCATCCCTCATACTCTGCTACCATCATGGAGGCCTATCGTAGATCATGGAACTCATCAATCCACGTTGAATGAACCTCCTGGAAATATATTTACTCCTGAAATGCTCCTCAAAGAGCTCCCAAGTGACTGTCTCAGAATCTACATGGAGCTTTTGCTCCTCGGTCCTCCACCATACTCTGATCCATCTCTCAGAAGGTGGATGGAAACACAAGCTTTCATGTTGCTAGAACAAGGGCATAGCTTGAAGCATCCACTCAAGCTAACCAACCACACCTCGGCCTAAAATCTACTTGTGTCTCTAGTAAAATGAGGCGGGTGCAACTTGAGTATCTCTCTAATGTGCTCCACTACAGAAAATTTGTCACCCTCTAGGCCTCTCTGTGATCATCTCTCGCCTAGGGCTCCTAGACCTATCTTTGTGCATCACATCTCAATCTCTGAGCTCTCTAGAGGTGACTCATGTCTAATTAAATCCACGTGGGAGTTCTCTTCCCTCTCCTCTACACTATGATGATGAAGGTGCATGAGCCTCCACTGATGGCTCCATGTCCTTCCTACTAGGTTTCCCTCTCCTATCGATCCTCCACGTATAACAGCATTAACCTCCTGTAACGTCTACAATATCTGAGGCAAGATAGTAGCTACTACCTAATCTGGGGTGGTAGATCTAGGTCCACGTGTAGGAACCCCTGTCTCAGTTTGTGCCTCCTACATAGACCAAGGTGAGAGTTAGTTTATAATCATTTAAGCTTTTGTTTTCAGTTTTCTAAATTTTTCTATGTTTCAAAACATCATGCATAGTTGTGTGTACTAGGTTTAAAGTTGCACTAGGTTTATTTTTTTTGTTTCATGTTTTCTAGGTGTGCCCGGGGTCCAAGCGTTGAACCCACGGCTCTGATACCAAATGTAACACCCACAAAATTTTTGTACACAAAACCCAAAACCAAACAAATATTATAATAGAAAAATTATGGAATAATTTTTTTTTTTGTTAAAAGGATGAATGCAACGTTAAGCTAATCCCTAGGTTAATAAACGATCGTCACAAAATTAAATAAATAATAATATTTAAATAAAATAATTGATTTAATCTATGATTAGGTTTAAAATATTTCATTCAATTAATCCTAAATAAATTTAATACCTAGGTTCCTAAGGTCATGCAAAAATTTAATAATTAAAGTCCAAGTCTAAAACAACCTTCTTTATTTACACAAAGCTAATTATTTAATTCTCTATTGTAAAAGTAATCTAAACTAATAAGGGAAGGAGTTTATTTAAATTAAATCAAAAAAAAAGTACAATAATTTAATTAACTTTAAAACACACAAGTGGCCCATTCAAAAGGGGACCCATGTGATCAAATGATTACCTCACCTACCCCACCTAACTTTTAGGAGACAATCTTGGCCTTGGATGAAACTAATCTAAGCCCTTGGATGAAGGAATTTCAAATCAACCCTAAAATCTCTAAGGAAGGATTTTATTCATGTTTTTTGCTCATTTCATTCATTTTTTTTTGTTTATTTTGCAGGTTAAGGAAGATGGAAGAGGAGGAAGCCATGAGAGAGGAGGAAAAACTTGGGGATGGATACACACATCCCCCAATATTGCTTTTTATTTTTTTTCCATTTCTATTCTACCCTCATTAGGGTTGTAAATTTCTAATTTTATAAGATTGATTTAAAAGAATACCCATTTGGGTATTTTCCATTTACTTTTCAAAAGATCTATTTTGTAATTTCCATTTCTTTTCTTTCTTATATAAAATAAATATACACAATAAAAATCTCTTTCCTTTATTTATTTTTTAACAAATATAAGTATATGTGTATAGTGTATATGTACATGTATATATATATATGTGTGTGTATATACAATGTATATATATATATATATATATATATATATATATATATATATACCCATTTCTTATTTTATATATATATATTTTTGTTTAAAATATATATACATATATATACTTTGTTGTGTGTGTAATCTACCCAATATATATATATATATAATATAGTATATAGTATAGTTATAATATAGATTTAATGAAAATGATTTTGAGGTTCATGGTCACATTTACATGGAAAGCTACGTCAAAAGTCGAAACTCCTTAAGTTGCAGTAGTTAGTTTAGTTTAAAAAAAAAATGGTTTTGGTGGGGATTTTGGCCCACCACCATTATATTTTAAACAATGGGATGGGGTGGGGGTGGGGTCGGCGACCCTCCCCACCCCATTACTTTAAAAAACCCTACAGCCAACCACACGCATACACATAATTTTTTTTACATAACTTTATTTATTTATTATTTATTAAAATGTTTTATTAATAAAATACCTTATTAATATAAAATTAATAATAATAATAATAATAATAATAATATATTATATTAATAAATATACATATAATATATAAATATATAACATAATATATATATAATATAAGTAAGTCATTATACATTATTTTAATTTTGTTTTATATTTTAATGTAATAAACAATATTATATATAATTATATTGATATCATAATAGTGTTTAAAGAATAGTCAAATAATTTCAATCCCTCCTTTTTTTGTTCATATTAACATATTAAAATAGTAAGATTTGGGTAAAAAAAAAAAACTTTATAAAATAATCTTAAGTACATACAACTTACATTATAATTAGTAATCAATGAGGGTATTGAAATTTGATTCTTTTTAATTTGAAAAATCATTTTTAAAGCTTAAGTTAAGTGACCACTATGAGTAAGTTTTTAATTTCTACAACTTAGGAAAAGGAAGTGATAATAGGGCAAGAAAGGTTTTTAGTCATTTCAATCTTTGCATGATTCTAAACACTATTTCTTTTACCTTCAACTAGTTTAATAATACATTTATAGTTTAAAAACTTCAAGGTTTAATCATCTCTTTAAGGAAACAAAAATAACCATTCCATTTCATAAGCAAAATAAAACCACATGAAATACTTGTTTCTTTCAAAATAATCTATCACATTACAATATTTTTAGAAATAAAAGCATATCAACTATTTGAAATGAGAGTATATCAACTAAAACATTACTATTTTGTAAATGAAATATTTTTGAAATTAATAAAGGTATATCCATTTCATCTACATTCAAATTTTCCTTTCTCCAAAACAATACAATATTGATAATTTATTTTCACAAAACTAATCACATTTGAAATTTTAATTTTCTCAATCCACACTCTTAAAAGAGTTTACAAGATAAAATGATTTCCAAAGAATACAACAACTTTATCACAAACTTACAATTTTACAATGCATCCACTCAAAGTGGGAAGTATAAATTTGAATGAATATAATTTCAACAAGAAGTATCAACAAGTCAAAATTTTTAAGTCTTCAAAATGCATGTCCTCTCCACAATGGTAGCTCCAACTTTGGCTTTCTTCAAATTCACAATGGAATCACAAAACAAGGAAGGGGGAGTAGAAATGCTCTCCACCCAACCTTAAATCCATTAAGGAAGAATCCATTCCCTTAATGGCCCCGAGCCCAACCAAGGAACCATGAGGAGCATTGAGCAACAATGACAACTTGACAAGGTGGCTTCACAACAAACACATACAAGGCATTCAACTCAAACATGACAACATAATCCACAAGATTACAATTTCACAACAACACAAAGGTTTGAGGATCAAACCAAATAGAGCAAGGGTTATGGGAGACCACCTCCTTATGCCTCCCAAGTGAAGTGGGAGTCTTACCCTAAGCCTCCAAGTGCACAAAATAATCACACAAATATCCTTATCTCTCCCTTGCAAGCATGCAACAAATCCATGAATCCCTTTTCTCTCCCCATAGGTAAGACTCTCATTCACACTCCCACCAAAATCATGCCTCACATAAACTCCCTTTTCCCTCCCCAATGGTCCCATAAACCCTTCTCACACACCCAACTAAGGCCAACTACTCAACCAACCCACACAAACACCATCACAAGACAAAACACTTTTAACAAGCACAACATTGCTTACAACAAAAAAAATAACATAATAATAAAAGGTGGAGAGCCTACCTCTCCATCAAGATCCAAGAAAACCTTCACAAGCCTCTTCAAATCCAAGCCAAGAAATTTCCAAGCACTCCAAAAGCTCCAAAATCCAAAAGTGCACAAGAAGCAAAATGAGCAAGTAACCCCATTCCAACCAAAAATCACAAATAAATAGAAATGGAATGTGAGGATGATGAGGTGGCTCCATGTAGGATGTCCACTTCATCATTCCCATCCCCACACTCAAGTCAACACACCAAGACCAAGAAACATCAATGCACAAGCAAGGACTATGACAACCCACATGGCTCAAAACTTGCACACCATGCTTTCAAGGGACATAATAAATTGGGTTAGAAAGAAAGTGCAATGATTTTCCTTCTCTTACACTCAAAAATGGACAAAGAAGTCAAAATTAAGCTTCCCAACCCATAGGTAAGGTTGTTGGGTCAAATTAAGAGGCATGGGACAAGTCTTGCTTGTCCCACAAGTCTCCAAAAGTGCCCCCAAGTCAAAATCCGAATTTTGAACTTGGGGTGGAGTAAAACACTCCCAAATAAATCACTCCCAAATCAACATAAATTTTACTTACACAAGGACTACAAGATCTCATCATAACTATTTGTCACATCTCTAATTTGGTTAAACAAAACAAGAAGGGTTAAGTCTAATTAACACACATTTACACATGCTAATAAAGTGACAAAATTCCAAATTTTAAATACAAAAACATAAATAAAGCACATACAAAAATTAAAGAAAGGGAACACAATTCACCCCATGGCCACACATGTGAAATCACCCCCCATGGGAGACTTCCAAACAAGACATGCAAAACACACACTAAACAACATTACACAAGTTGTCAAATTTGGCCTCGTTGCTCAACACCCGACATCCTTTCCGTGGTTGGTCCCCTATCCCCTTCGATGTTTGTGATAAAATTCCTGCACACAAAAAATACCTCTCGGCCTTTTAGTCGTATTAACAACATCGAGAACATATGCATATAAAATCAATGTTCATCATTCAACATTTAACAATTCTATTTTCCATCAATATGTCAAACTCTAAACATAACATCCATGAGATTACAATTCTACTCAAAACATCCCAAAACATGATGTGTCAGTAGGAAATCCATATCATGAAATCAACATATCATGAAAATCAACATATATAGAAGAGGAAAGAAATGAAAGCTAAGGTCCCTCTGCCATCTTCACAGAGGGTTTTAAGAAGCCATAAAGATCTGGAACTTGCAGAGAATTTACTTCACATAAGTAAACCGGTGAAGGATTCTAAGGAAGTGGACCTGTTGGTCAGGGTTGAAAAGATGGAAAAGGAGATTCATGACCTAAAGAGTGCTATTAGGGATATGGATAAAACAAAGGGCAAAAGGAAGCTACAAAACTCTGAAGAAGATGATACCACTGCTGAAATATTCAAGAAGCTTCTCTCTCTAGATGTTAGGCTTGGCAATGCAAAAGGGCGTAATGACTGTATCCTCTCAGCTCTTAAAAGTATCTATAATTTTATAGAGCAACATGTGTAAAGTATATGCAGTCTCAGGCATTACCGAGGATATATGGGGATCAAAGGAGAACCGAGATCTTGCAATTGCCCAGGCAGATTTGAAAGATCCATCCTAGGCCATGGCCATTGCGTTCTTCGTCTCGCTCCAAATGATTAAGGCCAAGATTGACCGAGCTGTCAAGTGATGCGGTGCCCTGTTGCTATTTACTGGCGGTGAAGTTGTTGTTGTTTGGTGATTTTGATGTTGTTTTTTACTGGGATGACCAGTGGTGGATCCCTCTTGTTTGTTTTTGTCTCTTTCGCTCTTATTCAGATCACTGTCTGTCTTGATCCTGTTTTGCTACCTATATTGTATTATCTGGCTATTGAGCCTCCTAGTCTATGGTGTTTAGCATATCTAGGTTTGGTTTCTCTTCTTTTGATATCTGGATTTTGAGCCTTTTTGTACACAGGGTATAGTCCCTTCAAAACTATTTACCCATAATAAAAAAACATCACTATAAAGTGAATCATAATAAAACATAACATCATAGTGTCAATAATCCACATATCGGATAATCTATCATCTACTTTGATCAATGTATTATAATCAAATGTCTAAACACCAGTCAAATAGTATCAATATCAAGATAGAAAGCGATTAATCAAGAGGAGTGTGCACTATAAGAATAAAAATGTTTCGCAACCAATGGAAACTTATATATTTTCTTCCAAATTACAACACACATGCCAACATTTCAAGAAATATATTCAACACCAAAAATAATAACACAATACATACATTTCAACACATAGGCTTATAGATCAAGCCAAATGGAGAATAAGACAATGGGAACCATCTCCTTTTAAATCCTCGAATGAGATAGGAGTTTCACCCAACATGCCTCCAAATACACAAAAATTCTCAACAGGATCGCCTTTCCCTCCCAATGCAAATACACAAAGTATAGCAAGTTTACCCTTTTCTTTCCACAAAGGTGGAACTCCCACTCATAATCCCTCCACTAAGTAACACCATTTTCCTTTTCCCTCCAATAAGCAACACAATTTCCTTTTCCCTCCCAAAATGGTCCCATTTTCTATCTCCTACACCTTTTCTTAAGGAAAAACTCTACCCAACCCGACACAACTTACAACCTTATAAAAATTGTATTTGTACAGCACATAAAATTAAATTAAAAACAAAGGCAAAGGCCCTACCTTTCCATCACAAGCTTCCACAATCTTCAAAAACTTTTCCTTCTTCCAAAACCAAGAAATTCTTCCCAAATAAATCTCCAAAAACACCAAGTAGAAAATCCAAGAAAATTTCCAAAAGAACAAGTATGCAAATCCAAATGAGTAACCCCCAACACATCAAATAAACATGAATAAATAGAAAAAGGAGAAGAGGAGGGTGAGGTGGCTCCATGTAGGATGCCACATCACTTCTCCTCAACTCCACATCCCCCAAGTCAAACATAAAACCCAAGGTGAGTAATTAGGTAGTTAAGGATATGACAAGCCTCTTACACACACTAATCCATACTCCATACCTCAAAAGGACACCATTAAACTCATGTAAGAAAAAGTGCAATAAAATCCCCTTTTACCATCTAAATCACATAATGGGGCCTAATTTTGACCCCTTACCCCATAGGTATAGTTGGTAGATGAATTTAAGAGGTGTGGGCTAGGCTCAACATTTCACAAATATCTAAAATTGGCTAAAAGTCAAATTTCGAGTTTGGGGAGATGGGTTGAGTACACACCAAGTAAAATATTTAAATCCAACTTCAAATCACAAGATCAAAAGGACTATCTACCTAAATAAATGCCCCTTATGATCACATTTAAAAATCAACTTAATTAACATATTTAATTACTAATAAGGGTATAATTAAGCAACAATACAAAATTGAAATACAATGCAATAATAAAATACATACACACAAATTAATCAAAATAAAAGAGAAAGGAACACACATATCCCATGGTCACAATTTGAGGTTATCCCCCCCATGGGGACCTCCTAACATCCTAACCACAAACAATAATAACATAACACAAAGTTTCCATGGTTACTAATGTTGAAACTATCATATATTCTTCTATGGTTGGTCTCCTACCCACCCTTTGTTTGTTGTGATACAATCACTTGCAAAATCAAACAATACCTCCTTCGGCCTCATGGCCACATTAATAAAATAAGTGTACATCCATCAAAACACGCTATCATCATCATAAAGCTAAGAAATGCTATCATTTATTTACAATTTCATAAACATTTCAATTCTACCATAACATTAATATCAATAACTAGATCACAAGATTTTTTCAAACACCAAGACGTGTCTCATATGACAAGAATTAAGGGTGTTAGCATATATATATATATATATATATATATATATATATATGTAAGCTATCAATACTGAGAATGTCTATCCATGTCTCTTAGAATCCATACAACCATAATATAAGTCACCACATATCAATAATCAACATATATCTACCATCTAACATCATGCTTTGGTCCAAAATAACACAATAAGAACCATGTAAATAGTCGATGATAAATTAAAAAATCAATTTGAATAAGTGTCGAAGAGGAGTGGACACTATAGTGAAGGAATTTGTATTTGGGGATTCTCGTTAAGTCCTTGCTTCCTTTTTTGTTTCTTTTTCAATTTGGATCTTATGAGGCCTAGTATCTAGGACCGACTTTCATTTTCATCCTCCCTAAACCTTCTTCTATGGGAGGGTGTTTCGATTGAGTTCACAAGTTACACAACTTATGAATAATTTAACTTATTATTTGGATTAGTAGTTTTAATTTTTCATGTCATGAACATTTCATAAGGATTTATTTCTTAAATTAGTATTGTATAGATCCTTTTCAATAGGAATTCATGTATTAATGGAACATGAGGCCGGATAATAAAATTGTGAGGTATATTATGCAATTGTATTTGTTTGGTTTCCTAGTGAACAAATGAGTTTTTGTTTAATTTAAAAGGATTATGTCCATCACCATTAACTTAGTGGATTGTGTTGACTTTCTGCATACTTACATTTTTAATATAAAAATTTCTTTATTTATTTATTTTCAAAATCAATAGTTACAGTATATTTTTAAGATTTATTTTTATTTTTTCACCTAATAATATTGTTAAAATATATATTAAAATTATTTTATGACATAGAACATTGATTTTATTAATAATAAATTAAAGTTTATGTAATTTTAATATCTATTTTAGAAAATAGAAATATAAGTAAATAATATATCAAATAATTTATTGACAAGCTTTGGAAAATTGTAATGCCCACAAATTTACCCGCACGAAACCCAAGACAAACATAGGTCATACTAGAAAAATTATGGAATATTTTTTTGTAAAACTCACTCACAACAATAGGTTAAAATTTATGGTCAACACTTTCTCATTTTAAAATTACATTTAATTAATATTATTAATTTCCAAATGAGGTCCACAATCCCCTTACCTTCCTTCTTAAATAAATTAATAAAATTTCTCAATACCATTTAATAATTTAATTAGTTTACAACAAGGCTTAGACTCCCTCCCTTTTGTTTTAATAAAATTAAATTCAATCTTAATTAAACTTTCTCAAATTAATTTCAAAAGGTATTGTGGTCTAGTTATTTAAATAATAAAGTTTTACTACACCCACAAAGGGGTCAAAGCTTGCATTAAATAGAAATTTTACAATAAAACATTTGGGTTAGAAAGGTAAAAGTAATCACCCCCGCACCACTTAAGTGGCGCCATTTAAATCCTACCCATGCATTTTAAATTTAGAATATATCTCACCCACTTACCAACTACTTTTTGTAGGGGTGAATCTCATCCATTGGATGGATTCATTTTGAGCCCTTGGATTTAGGGATCCATCTAACCCTAAACTTGGTTATGAAAGGCTCTTTTTCAATTCATTTGAATTATTTTTCTTTTCTTATTTTTCAGGTTTGTGGCAAAGGAGGTGGAATCCATGGGAGAAAAGATCAAGCTCATGGAAGAATGCACATTCTCCCTTATTTTCTAAGTTCTTTTTAGACTCTCTCCTAGGGTTTGCAAATATTTATTATTTGTTTATCTTATTCTTTTGGTATTTTCCCTATTGAGAATATGAATATTTTCCCTATTTTAGTGAAATAGGTATAATAGTGTATATATATACTTGGGTAAAAGGATACATACATACATACATACATTCATACATACATATACATATACATATATATATATATATATAGATATATATATATTTGTATATGTATATATAAATGTATATATTTTTATTAAAACTTCATTTTATTTGTACCCAAAATTTCAAAATGCAGGAATATATATATATATATATATATATATATATATATATATATATATTATTCAAATGTCAATACCACCAGCCATGAGAGGACAATACAGTCCGAAAAAATGGAAAGACGACTGTACATATAAAAAAGGAGACTAGGTTTTGGTTTGGTGAATATCAAATATTATTGGGGTTGGGGGAGGGTCGCTAACCCACCCCCCATCCCATTTATTAATGGGGTGGGGGTAGGGCTGGCGAACCTCTCCCCAACCCTTACCTCTTATTACAAGTGTAGGTCGCGGCCTTACTAGTTTTAATAAAAACAAAAATTGTTTAAATTTTTATTATTATTCTAATAACATATATATATATATATATATATATATATATATCAATAATATTATTAATATTATTAATGTTATCAATAAATGATAAAGTTCATATTATTAATAATATCAACTAATCTTAATTTTTTTACTTAAAATTTCTATAATTTGATAGTAATATTGTAAGATGTAAAAACTAATTTTATTTCCCTTTATTATTATTTTATTTAACATTTGATCCTTGTATAAACTTATAGTAATTTGATAATAAAATTACACAATCAATTGAGACTAAGGTCTAATGGTAACCATGATTTTTTTCTTGGAAAAAATCCATTTGTTGACAAGATAAATAATCAATGAAATTTTAAGACTTTTCCATCAACACATATAAAGTTTAAACTTTCTTCAACAATACAAAAAAATAACAATCTAGTTTAACTTGCTATCATATGCCCTTCAAGTAGTGAAATGTAAGTAGTTATTTCCTTTCATCACACAATGCAAATTCAATCATTTCAAAACAATAATTTGTAACAAGATTTCCCCATATTTTAAAATGAATATCACTCCTCTTGAAGGCAATGAAACTACTAGCTTGAAAGTAAAGTATTCTTATTTCAATCACATTTCCATTATATCAAGAACTTGTTACACTAAAATTGTTTCTCTTCCCAACAAGAAAAGAAGTAATATTAAATCCTTTACTTTCATTTCCAAAGAGAACTAATACTACAATTTTAATAAATAAGACAACTAAGAATCTCCACTTTAAGAATAAAAGTTTACAAGACCTCCATACACAATGGAGACAACATGATAAAATATAACAAGAGAGTTTTTGATTCTTTCTCCAAATGCTACAAGAAGGCCTTCATCATCTAAGCTCCACCATCTTCCACGATCAAACACACAACCAAAAATGGGGAGTATTCAACACTCTCCACCCAACCACCATACTTTAATGAGGAAGTGAAGCCTACTTCCTCATTGGCCCTGAGCCAAAACAATGAGACAATATGGAATATTTGACAACCATGTCAAAAAAAAGACAATGCTTCCACATTTACTTTCAAACAACATTCACGCAAAAAAAATACCACAACACATTCATTGTTTGAAAAGTCAAAAGGTGGGGAAGTGCACCATCGGGGGCAACTTGGATTTTTTTGCCTCTGTCATCAAAATGACTATGAAGCCTAATAGAGAATAGTCAAAATTTTCTCCAATCAAGGGTGGAGGTGCGGACCTTCGGAGGAAAATTGGAAAATTTTCCTTTTGTGGGAAAAGGAGTTAAAATTGTAAGAGGAAGCGTGGTTCTGCTGGGACCCACATCGAAACTACGGAAGAAAGGGCGAAGCTATGGGGAAACTTAGAAAAATTCACTTTTCCAAAAATTAGGTGAAATAACATAATTTAGCCGTGGTTCCTTTGAGACCCACATTGGGACACGTGTCAAGCCCATTTTTCAAAGGTGGAGGTATGGAGGAAAAGTGAAAAATTTACATTTTTCCAAAAAGATTGTAAAAGGAAAAAAGGAACCCTTGAGGCTGTTTCAAATTGGATCTCCCACATGGATGGTCAAAATTCAAAATAGAAAGATCGACGACAACTATGCGTCTATATCTCGATTTTTGGCCATTTTCTCTAAAGCTCCTAGGATGCGTATTCTTATGATTTTTATCATTTCTTGGAGTCTCCTACATGCCAAATGAAGAGGAACATTAATTTGGTATCCTGGTTTTGTGGGAAAGGTTTGTAAATGTCTCTCACCATTAAATATGCAATCGACTCTTGGATTTGACCTGGTTTTCTTTCCTTAGCACGTGAAAGACCTGTTGATATCTTGGTTTGGTGAGGAAACTCTAGGGACATATTTTACCTATAAGTTAAGATCTGACCTTTGGGCTCGATCTACTCTTCCATTTTTCTTTTTGGGCATGTAAAGAACTAGATTTGACAAATTAGGGGTGGAAGTGGTTGGCGAGTAGAGGGAAAATTGATCTACCAGAGGAAGGAGTTGAATGCGGGAGAGGAAAATTGATCTACCCGACAAATTTTTATAGATTTGATTATGGGAATCATGATCGAGATCATGGTGAGCACTAGTACACTCAATGTTTGGATTTTTTGGGGAAAAGCTCTTTTTAAATGAAGTATTATAAATTGCATGAATTTTTATCATGCAAAGGGTTGGAAAGGTTAGAGTGTTAGAAGTCGGACTGATTTTTCTAAGATAAAATCTTGATAGAACCCGTCCTTCGAGAAATCATCTGAAGAAACCTCTTTATCTCTTTGTGATAATTTGATCATGTCAAGGTGGTTGCGAGTGTAAAGCCATTGACAAACTCTAAGATTTTTCTAGAAACTTTCCCTTGCTGATAAATTTAATCAAACTTGAGTTAATCTGCGTTATTTTTGGGAAAAATTTGTGTTTGCTTCATCTCTTAATGTCTGCAAGTATTTTTCTTGTTCTTGTTGCAATCTTACATTGAAACCTTTGTGAATTACACAAGATCTTATCCTTGTGATAGTTTGGTGACATTTGCAATTTCATTTATTAGAAGATCTTTCATTTCATAATGAAATAAACAAATTTAAAATCACTTTGTGACTCTAAGCATGACTATAAGATTGTGTGTTAGCCTTGAGGGTATCTTAGGCATGATGAAATAGAGGTTGATAATTTGTTTAATTTTTTTCCAATTTAAGCCTTCATTTTGGGTCCTTGAAGTTTGTGTGAAAAGTGTTGATCTTGGCCTCCATTGAAGCACATATTTCTGGTTAAAGGAACATCCTAGCTATCTCAAAGCATTATGTTGTTCAAGCTCTCTATTTTGTAAAATTTCTCAAGAATTTGGTGAATCAAGTTATTTCTTCTTCACCTCCCACCAAAAATTCATTTAAAAAGAACCAATCATACCCATACTACCCTGTTTGTCATGTGTGTATACAAATGCATAATTTTACTACCAAAACATGCGAAACAATCGGGTTTTCATTGTCTTTAGTGGCTTGAACCTTGCTTTAGAAAATATCTCCATTATCTAGAGTGACAACTCATGAGAGTTAGGTTTTGTTGCATTGATCATATTTTCTTCAAGGTCTTCTTAATAATTTCACAAGGAAGGATATATCTATCTCCTCCACAAACAGTAGGCTACAAAAAGGTCCTCTCACCCTGGTTGAAAGGCACAACCATAAAGTAGTGAGGATAGGTCAAATCCTCTTGAGGTGCTACCCATTTCTCCACATCTAGTGACAAAGAGCAAGCTGCATTTCATCCTCGGCTACAAAAAGACACACTACATGCTCTCTTGTCTCTAAGCTTCTCCCAAACTGTGATGATGCTCGGCTTTGAGGGAGAATCAATTTGTGTACCAACACCCGATTGGTGTCATAGTCGGGAGCTGATTTCTTTTGCTAGGAACTAATTTGAGTTGTTGAGATAGATTTGTTGATCTGTTTCCCATTCATATCTATTTGACCCGTTAACATGCTGGCACCGTTTAAGGGACATAGTGATTCTGATTCATATTCAGACCCTGGTAAACACTTCTTATATGCTCTAAGTGCTAATACATTTTTTCAAACATCATCTTGTGTTAGGGCTATAAGAAGTATTCAAAGTTGCAAGTGTTGTGTGTAATTCTTTCAGTTTCCACACCTAGTGCACTAGCTTTCATTGATAAATCTGGTAAAGAAAAGTCAAATCATCCATTTCTAGTTTCTAGTATTGACAGACATTTGACAAATCATATTTTAGTGCATTTGCACAACTAAGGTGGAAATCCTTAGTGGTGACTCCATGTTGATCTGATTCTTGATGAGTACTAGTGTCTTAACCTCTGTCAAGTGAGATTTGTTACTAATCTTTGCAAAGCTGGAAGGAAGAAGATTTTTTTCTTAGAGATCTAAGGACATTATTTCTAGCTAGGAAAAACAAAGTCGGAAGGAAGAAAATCCTTTGTTGAGATCAGCATGAGATAAGAAAAGGGATCTCCATTGATGAAAGTGATCAGCCTATCATTGAATACTACCATTCAAGTGCTTCTGAATCAGGTAGCCTCTTTGTGGAATTGAATTCTCCAACTGGAGAGGGCCTTCATTTGATTTTGAAAAGTTTTCTTCTCATTCTTCTCCTATCTTTTTAGAAAGTTGATAGGGTTTTCCAAGAAACAAGGCCTTTAGGGGATATCCATTTTGAAAGTTATACTCATGTGTTTCAAAGACCCTCTGCCCCTTATCAATTTGTCTCCCCTCTAGGGTCACCTCCTCAAAACAACATGGCCCTACCCCCACCTAGACCTCCATTTGTTGTAAACACCTTTGGTCCTATAAATTTTACAGGGATGGCTAGTTATCCAAATGCAATTCCCCAGGATGTAAGAAATAGATTACCAAAGTTCCAAGGAAACAACGCTATAACTGGTGATCAACATTTAAATATTTTTATCAATATGATGGAAGACTTTGAGATTGAACATGAATATGTATATATCAAATTGTTTATCCATACTTTGGAAGAGGATGCAGGGATTGGTATAAAGCTTTGCCAGATAATTCCATTGATTCTTGGATAGAGATGAACAATGCATTTAGATTGTAGTATGGTGATAGAACTAACCCTAGGTTTCTTCTATCAGAATTTGAAAACATCAAGAAGAATCCTAATGAGTCAATACATGATTTCAACACAAGGTTTAAAAGACCCTTGAGGATATTTCCTATTAGCTTAAGGCCATGTGATGAATCATGTTTGATCAAATATTCGATGCATTTGATAAAAAGGTTTTACTACTTGAGGGACAAAAACCCTACTAATTTGAGGTAGGCCTTCACCATGGCTCTGAAATTGAGAATAACATCAAGGCAATTGAAAACCTCCAAAAGGAGGGTGTAAAACTAATTAACCCTAAAAAGCCTCAAACAAGTAAGGATGATTTTGGAGGAAGTTGTGAAAACTTTGGTAGGGGTTGTCAAAGAAATATCATACACAAATTAGCCTAGGGTAAAAAAGGGATTGGGCGAGAGTTCACAAGGTCGAACAAAAACAAGGCAAGATAGGTTTACAAATCATCATAGAAATGATCATAGATCGATGATAGAGCAAGGACCTGTTGGATTTGGAAATAAACAGTCCCAGGCCAGGGAAAACAAAATGGTACCTGATCCTTTGGCTTTGCAGAGTTATTGTTGTGGAGGAGATAGATGTCATTGATTGGTGTGATAGATGTTTCATGCCCCATGCTCCATGTGAGGAAGATCAAAAAGAAGAAGAAGAAGTGATGATGATAATGATGATGATGTTTGCATGATGGGTTGCTCCATGAGCTCACAACAAGGGGAAACTTCAACTAGGTAATAAGTGCTAGAACTACTTTGCTGATTTTGGGATTGCATCCACCGGGTACCTATTCTTCCTCCCTCTCATACTTTAGAAGTAGATATTGTACAAGCTTTTGAATTTCCCAATAATGACTTTGAATATTTAAGATATTTAATGATAAAGAAGTATGATGGAGGAATCCCATCTAGGGAGGATACAGGTTGTTGATGAATGTTTTGTTTCCTCAAGAGAAGGAATATAACACAATAAGTAGGGTTGTCAAAGGGATAGGGCCTCAAGGCCAAGCCAAAAACTCCATTGCTTTCAAATATTCCTAAAGAGGCTCCTAAGAAAGATGCATCTGCCAAGGGCCTTGTTGTCCCAAACAAAAAACTCATACCCCTCCTCATGCCCAAGCTATCAAAAATCTTGTGCCATCTAATGAGTGTGTCAACCTTCCTTCTAATGTTGCCTTGCCAAAGTTTTCCCTTATGATATTGCCCAAGTCTTGAGTCGATCAAGATCTCGTTCCATTGTTGAGTTCTTAGGATTCTTGAGCACAAAAAAATGGATTTTGAGTATTTGGGGCTGAAAGAGGAGAAGACTGCCCTAGGTAGAAATATAAACATTGTGGAGACTCCACCAGTCATTGAAGAATTAGAGACACCACCAATGTTGGAGGAACTAGGTGAACCACCTGAGGTTTATTTGGGGACATCCTTGGTGGAGTCTTAGCTAAATGTGGATCCATTCTTCACCACTCTAATCATTAAAGGATAGATTTGTTACACAACTTGTATGTTTGACTCAGGGGCATCATGCAATGTTATGCCTCTAGAAGTCATGAATGAGCTAGATATCAAAGTAACAACAACATATGGGAAGTGTACTACTATGGACTCCAGAGAAGTGCCAGTGGTGGGATGTGTGAAAGGTCTGGTGGTGCAACTTGTAGCTTACCCAGGTAAAAACTTGATGCTTGATGTTGTTATTGTTGATTTCCCAGCCAAGTGGGGTATGTTGTTATCTAGAAAATGGGCTGACAAGTGTTGGTGGGAGTGTTCAAATGGATATGTCCTATGCCACCATCCCAATTGAGGAATCCTTGTCAGGTTGTATGGAGAAAAGAAGATGTTGCACCTTATTGAAGATCCCAACAATGCATCTTATGAAGTATTGTACACAAGTGTTGATGCTTGATAACTTTGTAGGATTTGTTGATGGAAAAGAGCACAAGATTGAAGAATGCAAATGTCTTGAACAGGTAGGCTCTCCTTGGACTTTATTGTTTGATGGAGCTTGCTCCAAGTTTGGAAATGGTGTTGGTGTTGTTCTGATCTCTCCAGGCCAGGAAGAGTTTGTCTTTTCCTTCAAACTCAACTTTGAGTGCACTAATAACATTGTTGAGTATGAGGCATTGTTGTTAGGTCTGAGGATTGCTTGGAAATATGGTGTTAAAGACATCATTGTCAGAGGAGATTCAAAATTAATTGTAAAGCAAGTAAAAAACTTTATGCCACAAAAAATCAGCAAATGAAACAATACAAGCATGCAGTTTGGGATCTCATTGAGATGTTTGATTCATTCAATATTGTGCATCATGATAGGAGGTTCAATGATTTGGTAGAAAAACTTGCAATATTGGGATCTCGGTTTGATAATTGTACAATATCCCCATATTGTGAATATGATGTTGAGGTGTTAACTAGGCCATATGTACCTAACAACATTAAACATTGGTAGGTTTTGATGATGATGCTCAGGTCAGAAATATTTTTGTAGAATAAAGGGGAGTTTTTGATCAAAATATTGATTGGGAGCCAATGGTGTGTGTAGTAGAGGGTAAAGAAACCTTGTTTGGCAAAGGCATCATCCAACTAAAGACTAATACCATTCCTAGAGGGTTGGTTGCTCTTGAATCCAACTTTGATAATGTTGATCGCATTATTAATAGATGCATAACAGCCTCAAGGGATATTGAGGAGCATGACCTTGGCACAAAGGAGAAACCAAGGAAGATTTGGTTGGGAAGCAATCTTAGCAAGGAGGAAAAATAGTCTTATGTCCAATTGTTGAAAAATATCAAGATTGCATGGCTTGGACTTATTCTGAATTAAAGGCATACAAAGAGGATCTGTTTCAACATGAGATTCCCTTGGAATCTAATGCAAAACCATTCAGGAAGAAACAAAGGCCAATCAATCCACTCTCTATCTCTTAAAATGCAAGAAGAACTGAAGAAACGAGGGATGGAGGGATTATTCAGCCCATAAGGTATTCTTCTTGGGTTGTAAACCTAGTACCAATCAGAAAGAAGAATGGTGACATCAGTTGTGTGTGGATTTCAGAAATTTGAATAGAGCATCAATGAAGGATAATTATCCTTTACCAAAC
The DNA here is from genome assembly GCA_018340775.1 of Taxus wallichiana var. yunnanensis. Classification (NCBI taxonomy): domain Eukaryota; kingdom Viridiplantae; phylum Streptophyta; class Pinopsida; order Cupressales; family Taxaceae; genus Taxus; species Taxus wallichiana. The sequence continues at coordinate 157,316,162 of CM031237.1, forward strand.
ATGGAAAACATGTTGCAGCTAGTGACTAGTTTCGAAGCTACTTTCTACCTGGATGGTTTCTCTGGTTATAACCAAGTTGTGGTGAAGGAATCGAAAAAATAATTAAAATAGCCTTTACCACTCCTTGGGGGACTTATGTATATGTCAGGATGCCCTTTGGTCGATGAATGTTGGAGAAACCTTTCAAAGAGCAATGGATGTTGCTTTTTGCTGGTTACATCAATGATTTTATTGTTTTTACCAGATGATGTAAGCTGTTCTCCAGAAAGAGAGGTGATCATTTGTAGCATTGGAGAAATGTTGATAAGATGTAGAGAATATGGCATTTCACTCAATCCAAAGAAGTGCCATTTTGGAGTGTAGAAGGAAAAATTGCTTGGTCACATTGTGTCACAAGAGGGGTAATGATTGATCTAGAAAGGGTAGAGGCCATCAACAAGGTCCCAATTCCAAGAACCAAGAAGGATTCAGTCCTTCTTTGGGAAAATAAACTTTATCGGAGATTCATATCAAAATTTGTTGAGTTGACCATTCCAATCACTTCCATGCTAAAGAAGGACCAAGACCATCAAATGGGAGGAGGATGCCATTCAAGCTTTCAATGGGATCAAGAGGCATTAAAGCATGCCCCTATTTTAGCAGCTCCAGATTATAAGAATCCTTTCCAACTATTTTCTTTTTGCTTCAGAGAACACTATTGCATCTTTCTTGTTGCAGAAAGATGATGAAGGGGCTGAGAGGCCAATTGCCTTTTTTAGTAAGGCATTGTAGGGGCTGAGCTGAAATACACTATTATGGAGAAAAAAGCATTTGCCTTGGTAAAAGCAACAAAGGTTTTTAGGCCTTACATTTTGAGCTCTAAAATTGTTGCTTATGTTCCCCACACCATGGTGAAAGACATCTTATCAGAGATGGAAGTCTCAAGCAAAAGATGCAGATGGGTGAACAAGTTGCAAGAATATGACATGGATATCCAAACCATGAAGTTGGTGAGAGGTTTGGGCTTGGCTAAGCTTATGGCTAAGAGAAACTTGCAAACTATTGAGGTAAATGAGGTAGAAGAAGGAAGGGTAGATGTCTTTGAAAAATTGATGAGTTATGAGTGGTACAAGGATGTGATTTTTTATCTCAGACATTTATACTACCCTGAGTATTTGAGTAAGAACTAGAAAAGGGCCCTTAAGTTGGCTTCCCAAGAAATATGTCATTACTGATTATGGGTTAGCTTGGAAGAACCCTGAGGGAGTCCTCTTAAGGTGCATTACTGAAGATGAAGCCCCAAGATAATTGTTGATCTCCATGGAGGAGTTTGTGGGGGAATTTTGCTGGAAGAGTCACAACACACAAGATCTTGAGGGCTAGTTATTGGTGGCCAAATCTCTTCAAGGATACAACTCTTTTGGTTAGAAGATGTGAGAGTTTCCAACGTGCTCTCTAGAAGACTAAAAGCTTCAGCTCCCTTCCTTTACATCCTGTATCAATTGAAGCCCCATTCAAGAAATGGGGAATGGATTTCATTGGTGAGATTTCAGACCCTTCAAGTGTTGGCCATAAGTGGATTCTTGTAGCCACTGATTACTTCACCAAGTGGGTGGAGGCAATCCCCACCAAAAGGGAAACACACCAAATTGTCATGGACTTTATGTTGAACCATATCATCTGCAGGTTTGGGGTGCCAGTCAAAATTATTGCTTGACAATGCCATGAGCTTTAGAGCTAAACCCTTGGTGGCAATGTGCAAAGAATATGGGATCAATTTGACATATGCTTCTAATTACAATCCCCAAGGAAATGGAAAAGCTGAGTCCAGTAATAAAAATTTGCTGAAGATTATCAGAAGAACCTTGGAGCTGAACAAGAGAAAATGGGGTGAGTAGTTGAAGTTTGTTGTCTGGATGAACCAATTACTATTAAAAGAGCCACTGGAAAGAGTCCATTTGAGTTGGTGTATGGAACTCAGGCCCTGCTGCCCCTGCATATGTAATTATCCTCATATCAGTTCATTCAACAACTGGAAGATCAAGAAGTAAGTCCATATGATGCCGCATTAACCAGATTGTTGAACTTGATGAAGAAAGGAGGGCATCCCACCAAAGGCATGTAAAGTTCAGAGAAAAGCTGAAGAAGTTATTTGATAAGAAGGTCACCCCAAGAGCTTTCAATGTTGGAGATCTCATGTTGTTATGGGATAGCAAGCATGAAGATAAGGGAAAGCATGGAAAATTTGATGCATTATGGATGGGCCCTTACTCCATTGATATTAGAATTGGTGAACATACCTTCTTCTTCTGAAGGACTTGGATGGGGAATTGCTCAATTTCTGTTAATGGTAGGCATTTGAAACATTTCTTGGATTGATTCCCCATAATCAAGGTGAGCATCATCTGTACAGTGTATAGTTTGTTGGTTTGTTTTTGTCTTTTGTGTTTTTGTTTGTTCTAGCCCCTTGGTGGCCTATTTTTTCTGGTTTCTTGGTTTCATTTTTGGGGATGGTTCTAGTTTTGTGCTTTGCAAGCTGACTCCTTTGCCCAATGGATATTTTTGGCACTTGGTCTACCTTTGTTCTTGTGGCACTCACAGGGAGTGCCCATCCCCGAGTCGGAGCCGATGTTGGTGCTCAAAATAGTCTCACCCCATTTTTCCATTAAAATCTATCAATTTACGGTCTCTGTCACATTTTATCTTCCCATATTGTGCCTGAAAAGTCTCCACCTTCCTTTTTTTGCTGTAATCAATCCTTTCCTGGGCCAAGGATCACGTATAGATCCAAAATTGTTTCCTCATTTCTCTGTTCATCTAAAAGGTCTGTATTTGGGTGTAAAAACTTGGGTTGTCCCATTCTTTCCATTTTCCACAGTTAGGATTTGTTGTCCTTGTCATTTTTGCCCTAAATACTTGAAGAAAAATGAATGGATGTAGCTCGGAGGAATGTATTTGAGCCTTGTAACATTTCTAAATTCTTTGTCCTTGGAGAAAATTTCATCTCCGGGCTCAAATGGTCATTTTTTTCTGCATTTTACGGTTTGACGGGTGCATTTCTCCCGGTCAAATTTACATCCTTGCATCAATAGGAAACATGGCCTCTTTTGGTTGGATGCAACTCGTGGGTACTTCAAAAATTTCATGAATCACCTCAACTTAAAAAACTTGTCTACGTGGAAGAATGATGCTCATTTGAAGATTTGATTTTTGGTTTGGCCTTGGAGTTACGCGGAGGACACGTGGAGGTTTCCGCTACTTTTCCCAGACTTAGACAAATTTTTATGTAGCTGGTATAGTTTGGTGGAATAGGGACACATGGTGAGCCCATGCTCATTCAAGGTCTCGCTCTTGGGCACCATTTTGAAATTGCGCCATGAAGACACATGGAGGCTTCCATTGGGTCTTCCCATACTTAGTCTTTTTTAAAAGGTTTTGAGAGGCCTGGGACATGTGGAGGGACCACACATGTTTGAGGACTGGCCCTTGAATTTTATTTTAAAGAAGTGCCAGGAGGACACTTGGAGGCCTCCTCACTTTGCATTTTCTTGGACTTTTCAATGGCCAAAGGAGATTGCCTCGGACCTTGACACATGGCACCTTCCATTGAGCTTTAAGCCTTCAAACAAATTTTTTGGGCTAGGACATGTGGTGAGCCCACGCTCATTCAAGGTCTCAACTTTTGGGGACCATCTCAAGATGTGCCATTGTGACATGTGGCAATTTGAAAAGTCAAAAGGGTGAGGGGAAGTGGACCATCGGGGCACTTGGATTTTTTTGCCTCTTGTCATCAAAAGGATTAAAACATCAAAATGGCCCATGAGCTCAAACTTGAAATAGTCAAAATTTTCTCCCGATCAATGGTCGGAGGTGTGGACCTTGGGGAAATTTGGAAAAATTTTCCTTTTGTGGAGAAAGGAGTTAAAAGTGTAAAATGAAGCGTGGTTCCACTGGGACCCACATCAAAAACTAGAAGCGGAAGGGTGGAGCTGCATGGGAAACTTGGAAAATTTTCCTTTTCCAAAAAGAGGTGAAATAGTAGAAATTTTCCCGGTTCCTTTGGGACCCACCTTAGGACACGTGTCAGGCTCATTTCTCAAAGGTAGAGGTGCGGAGAAAAATGTGAAAAATTTACATTTTCCAAAAGTTGTAAAAGGAAAAAAGGAACCCGCGGCCCATTTTAAATTGGATCTCCCACGTGGATGGTCCAAATTCAAAATAGAAATCAATGGAAGCTGTGCATCTGTATCTGATTTTCTACCATTTTTCTCCAAATATCTCTAGGGATGCGTATTCTTATGGTTTTTATCATTTCTTGGAGTCTCCTACATGCCAAATGAAGAGGAACATTAATCTAGTCCTTGGTTTGTGGGAAGGTCTGTAAACATCTCTCACCATTAAATATGCAATCGACTACTATCAGGATTCGACCCAATTTTTCTTTCCTTGGCATGTGAAAGACCTATGTTGATATCTTGGTTTGGTGAGAAAAATCTAGGGACGTCTTTTACCATTAAGATGAGATCTGACCTCTGGGCTCGATCTGATCTTCCATTTTTCTTCCCGGCACGCAAAGAACCAGATTTGATAGATTAGGGGTGGAAGTGGTTGGCGAGTAAAGAGGAAAAGTGATCTACCAAAGGAAGGAGTTGAATGCGGGAGATGTTTGAAGAGATCTACCCCTGAGCACCTGACAAATTTTTATAGATCTGATTCTGGGAATCGCTGATCGAGATCATGGCGAGCACTGGTACACTCAATGTTTGGATTTTTTTGGGGGAAAAATCTGTTGTAAAATGTTATAAATTGCATGAATTTATCATTGTGCAAAATGGTTGGAGGTTGGAGTGTTAGAGGTCGGGACTGATTTTCTAAGAGAAAAGCTTGATAGAACCCATCCTTTTTGAGAAATCATCTGAAGAAACCTATTTATCTCCTTTGTGTTAAATTTGATCATGTCAAGGTGGTTGTGAGTGTACAACCATTGACAAGCTCTGAGATTGTTCTAGAAACTTTCCCTACTGATAAATTTAATCAAACTTGAGTTAATCTGTGTTATTTTTGGGCAAAATTTGTGTTTGCTTCATTTTGAATGTCTGCAAGTAGTTTTCTTGTTCCTATTGCAATCTTACATTGAAATCTTTGTGAATCACACAAGATCTTATCCTTGTGATAGTTTGGTGGCATTTGCAATTTCATTTATCAAAAGAGCTTTCATTTGATAGTGAAATAAACAAATTTAAAATCACTTGTGACTCCTAGCATGACTATAAGATTGTTTGTTAGCCTTTGAGGGTATCTTAGGCATGATGAAACAGAGGTTGATAATGTTTAGTTAAGTTTTCCAATTTGAGCCTTCATTTTGGATCCTTGAAGTTTGTGTGAAAAGTGTTGATCTGGGCCTCCATTGAAGCACATATTCTGGTTAAAGGAACATCCTAGCTATCCCAAAGCATTTTGTTGTTCAAGCTCTCCATTTTTGTAAAATTTCTCAAGAATCTGGTGAATCAAGTTCATTTTGCCTCACCTCCCACCAAAATTCATTTAAAAATAAAACCAATCATACCCATACTACCCCTATTTTTCATGTGTGTATACAAATGCATAATTTTACTACCAAAACATGTAGAAACAATCAGGTTTTCATTGTCTTTAGTGGCCTAAACCTTTCTTAGAAAATATCTCCATTATCTAGAGTGACAACTCATGAGAGTTAGGTTTTGTTGCATTGATCATATTTTCTTCAAGGTCTTCTTAATAATTTCACAAGGAAGGATATCTCCATCTCCTCCACAAACAACAGAAGCTACAAAAAGGGTCCTCTCACCTGGTTGAAAGGCACAACCATAAAGTAGTGAGGATAGATCAAATCCTCTTGAGGGTGCTACCCATTTCTCCACATCTAAGTGACAAAGAGCAAGCTGCATTTCATCCCTAGATACAAAACAACACACTACATGCTCTACTTGTCTCTAAGCTTCCTTCCAAACCTATGATGTTGCTCAGCTTTTGAGGGAGAATCAATTTGGGTACAAGAATGCGCCATGAGGATCCGGAACTGCAAGAATAGGTGTGATCATGAGGAATTATTTTAGTAATGTGAAGGCCTTCTCACATCTATCCTTGACAATAAGAACTTCTTCTATTTCCTCTGAAGGGAAGTGATGGGGTGCATAACTGAGAAAATTCCTAAATAAATATCGTGTAGTATCTGCCAAACCCATGAAATTTCACACCTTGGTCACACTTAGTGGGTGTTGGCCAATCCGTAATGTCTCTAAACTTGGAAGGATTGATGTGATACCTTCCCCAAAAAAAATATGACCCAAATACTACACCTCTAAGCCAAAGAATGCACACTTCTCTAGGTTCTCGTAAAGTTGTTGCTCACGAAGACATTCAATAATGTAACCTAACGAAGGTGCTCTTAGTGCTCCTCATGCATACATGAGTATATCGAGAATGTCAACAGGAAATATGAGCATGAAGCCATCCAAAATTTCTGAATACCCCGTTCATCAAGATCATGAACACCACAGGGGCATTGATCAAACCTAAAGGCGTAACTATGATCTCATAGTATCCATATCTCGTGCAGAAATATGACTTGTAGATATCTACCTCTGCAATCCTCGGTTGATGGTATCCGAGAATTAAGATAAATCTTTGAAAATACGGTGGACCCCTTCATCTCGATAAAACAAATTATCAATGCGAGGAAGGGGTAATGATTCTTGATCGTTACTTTTTTGAACTGTCTATAGTCTACACATAACTACAAGGAACCTTCCTTCTTCTTAACAAAAATCATGGAGTGCTTTGAGGGGATACAATAGGATGGATTAGGCATTTATCAAGAAGGTGTTATCCCAATTCCCCTAGAAAAATTCATCAAACATGACCCTATATAGGAGATAATTGAAGGGTCACTCAATATTGCGAGCCCACATTTCAAATCCAATCGGAGTTACTGGGTAGGACTCTACAATGGAGGAGTAGGGTGGCGAAGGGGGAAAAACAACGTCAAAGAAACCAAAGGCTCAATAGGAGAAAATTGGAAAAGAAGCTCAAAGTTTCGGACTTCACATATGATTCAACTTGAGGCCTAAACCACCCAAGTATAAACAAACTCACGAGGTGCTACACGTTAGCTCAACACAATTCTAAAAGGTGCAAAGAGAAATAGGGTCTCCAAACAAGTGTCAACTTCCACATGTCCAAACCCTACATAGTCTATCCTAAATAGCGAGAAGAGACCTACCAAAAATGGAAAAAGAGGAGCGGGACAAAATTGGCTAAGTATAGAAAGGATCGGCGGAAGGAACTCCACGTGCCTCATCGGCAAAACTTCGAGAAGTGATACCTAAGGGATAGTCCCTCAATGAGCATGAAGCTTCCACATATTTGAGGTCTAAAATGGGGTCTCATCGGCATTGAAAATTAACAGACCCGTAGAGGGTGCCACATGTCTCATCGGCACAACTCCAAGGATAGAATCCAAAGGCGGAGACTCAAACTAGCGCCATCTCTCCACGTAGTCGTGGTCAGCAGAGGTCAAATGGAAGTGGGCCCAAATCCTCTAAGGAAAAGAGTGTCGATGGAATTTCCCACGTATCTCAACAACGTAACTTCAAAGGAAGGATCAAGAGTGGAGGTCCCAAACTTCCACCAACCCTCCACGTGTCTAAAAGTCAAAAAGGGGATAGAGCCGACCTTTTAAATTGACTAAGTATGAAAAGACCAAACGAGAAGCCTCCACTATGTCTCAATGACGCACCTTCAAGGGTGGAAGCCAAAGATGATCCCCCAAATGAGTGTGAAGCTTCCACGTGTCCCAAGGCCGAAACGAAGAAGATGTCAAAAGGGACACCGACATTGAAAATTCCAAGCTCGGGACAAGAGGACGAATGCCTCCATGTGTCATCTCAGCAAAAATTTAAAGGAAGAATCAAGAGCGTGTTTCCCGAATGAGTGTGGGATCGCCACATGGTGGAGTCAAAGAATGGGGCAAATCTGGCCCAAATTGGGTAAGTATAGAATGATCAGCGAAGCCTCCACGTGTCGACTTAGCGTAACTTCAAAGGGAAAATTCGATGTAGTCTCCCAATATGCGTTGAGCCTCCACGTGTCTAGGGTCAGATGTATGGCCCCGCCAAACAAAAGGGACTTAGCCAAAACACAAAGAAATAGAAAAATCCGCGAAGGATCAATGTGTCTCTTGAATGTATCAAATTCAAAGGTAAAATCTAAAAGTGGTCCCCAAACATGCGCCACTCTACACGTGGCCATGTTTTAGGTCAAAGTGGGAATGCAAGCCTTGGAAGGATTTTTTTCAAAAGCCGTAATAGCGGGCAATGAGGAAGACTTTTTACCAAATTGGAAAATGCGAGGCCAAGTGGGCCTAAAGACGACTTTTGTGAAATGTACAAACATTGTCGGGATGCGGGATTTTTTTGCATGTTTTGTAACTTTCATAAAAGTGCAGATTTGAAGGTACGGGCCCGTGATCTCAAGGAGGTTTGTTCGCCAAATGTAAAAATTTGTAACTCTTCCTTTTCTTCACCCGACCTCCTTGGATCATTGAGGTCACATTCTTGCCGAGACAAGCCTGGGGATGGAATACGTGTGGGATGTCTTCGACGCGCACTAGTGGAAACTGTGAATCTAAGGCAAAGAAGGCCCTCCTAACTTGAACTGGTGTGATAGATCGATCGGCAAGGATGACTGCTCGAAGGCTCCAATCAATATCGAGCTCTGGCATGATTCGGTCTATGGGTTGTGGGATACGTGGAAAATGACCTGGGATAGTTTCGTGTATATCTCCAGATAGGGTCATAGGGTGGATGATGGGTATAGCGGACTCTACGGGTGATTATCTGGTCTAGTCCAGAATTCCTTAGCTTTATTAGCTGCTACGTCTAACAAGGATAACTGTTCGATGATGATAGGTGGAAGTGGAGTAGATCTGAATACTAATGTGCGTAAGCCAACATCTATGTCTGATTCACCTATGGATTCATTGGGTCAGTGGGATTTGTGGGTCACAACCATAGATTCATGTGTTGTTGTGGTCCTACTATGGTCATGTGTGGAATCAGTCCCTAATCCCTAGTATCCAATAGTCATATGCTTTCTCAGCCTCTATATTCAGAATTAATAGTTGTGTGATCTTCTCAGAGTATCTCACAGCATTCGTGCAACCTGAATTCTTAAGCTAGTATCTATGTCTGTGAGAGTGTCTCCTGCGTCTGGTTATGGGACCAAAGGATCACAACCGAACGTTTGCTCTCTTTCAAGCCCTTCTACAGTCATGCATGGATATATATCTAGGGTAATCTGTAGTTTGGTTGATTTGACCAAAACGTGTGCGCTTCGTCTTCTATGTTTAACCCGCTTAACTAGAGCTGATCTCGTTGTAAGTTTTCCATTGTTCGAAGACTTGATCCTAAGATTCTGATCTATATCAGTTATTGCTGTGACGAGATTGGGTTGGGGCACGATTGGCTCGAATACGTATTCTCTGGGTCTCTCTAGGTCCCGTGATTGTCATACAAAAGCAACAATGTAAATCTAATTGCAGCAAAGTAAAGTAAAATTAACTATGTGAAGTATATATCTATAACATATATAACTTCTCTATTTTTGTATTTTTCTGATGAACTATTTGAATGAAATTGAAAGAGAAACTTTTTTAATATATCTAGAAATTGACAACTAAACTAATAACGAATTTAAAACAAACAAAGCAACCGAGTATAGCTACTTGCTCTGTAGTTGTAAGTCTATTCTAAATAATGAAATAACTGATCTAATCTATTTGAAAGACTCTCGATCCTACCTCAGAAGTGAGGAGTGAATCATAGTTTCTCAGAAACTATCAATCCCCACAGCTTCCCCAAATATCGAAAGTAAAATTAACTGAAATAAATGATTGGCTACTTTATTTGATATGCTTCTAACTAGAACTTTGAAAGCTAGAACCTGATTTTGCTAGCAATAATGGGCGAATCCGATGGTGTGTGTGGGCTTTTGTCCCCTCAAAGCAGTGATCTCCTCATTCCTTCGTGCTCACGTGGATCCAGAAAAGCATGTAATGCTAGCATCAACAAAAGTAGATATTGGAACAAAGGTAGCTTAGGATACAGACTGAATACAATGCGAGTAGGAGAGGGATAGCGCAAGAGTACAGAGCTTGGCTTATGCAATTCCTAGCGGGATTTATTATGAGTCATGCAACATAAAACGTCCAGAACCTGAAACTATCCTGTTTGACGAGAAAAACCTACAACTTTAATGGCTTCCTACTGAAAATTAAATTGTTCTACTTCAATGGACTGCATGAAGTAATGACAACACTTGCACAAGATGGATATGTGGCTTTCTAATAGCAAAATAACACTAACTAAGCATGCAATGAACAAAACTATGAATCCTAAGCAAAATGAAAGACTAAACTATTGAAATGAGAAATTGAGAGGAAAATTTGAGGGGCCATTTGCTTGAGCACAAGCCAACTATTTATAGCATTTGCATTTACCCAAAGGTAAAAACCAAATTGATCTCTTAAACCATAAACAATGCCAAAACACTATTCCAGGGAACCAGAATCATTAATGCAAGCCAAAGGTGGTGAAAAAAAGCTGGTAAACATTGAAATTTACGTGAGTCGCGTTAAAAAGAACATTCTAGAAAATGCGTGAAGGACCGCCACCCGAAGGTAAGATGGCGGTTATAGACCGCCCCCTGTCTCGGGCGGGGGTCACGAGACCGCCGCCCAGCAGGGGGGCGGCGGTTTCATAACTGAAGAGCAAAACACAAAGAAAAGAGGGGAAAAGAGAACAACAAAGCACGCAGGGGCTAAGCGGGGCATGCGGGATGTTAACGCATACTGGGAGATTTTCCGATCCCGAACACCTCATGAGAGGAGACTCAGATCATCATCAGGGGCACGTGTTACGTTGTTCCTAGCAAGCAAGAAGTACTTACAATTTTGGGTACGTATATATTTCCTCTCGAGAAGCATTTTAGCCATGAAGAGGCGTAAAACGGTGGGTCCGAGTATGGCGGTCCCGAAATGGGAAGTTAGAAGTTATACCTGATACGTCCGTGTGTCGAAATGACGCCATCCAAAATTCCCGCCACCTACAAAATGAAAAGAGGAACTCAAGTGCAGATAGACAAAATAGATCGGAAAATAAATACTAAAATAATGTGAAATGAGGACGTACCATTTGTGCGGGGGTAAGAACTTACCTCCGTTGGCGCTCCAAACCTATGAAAAGGGGATTCAAAACAAGTCAGGTTGCTATATATGTAAAAGTGGGCCCATTTTCCTATTCATTTGCGCGTGTTGATTTGGTTGATTTTGAGCTCTGGGACCCACGGTGATGGTTTCTTACGAGAGTAGAGTCAAAACGTTCATGACGAGATAGCGATCATGCCTCCGCGAGCGAACATCGACCCGCGAGATCACAAGTTAGTTTTTCTCAATTTATCATTTTTACCCCCAAAATTTTAAAATGTTAAAATCTTTGTCGTGGGGGGGTTATTTTTGAAAATGTTAGGTTTAAAAGGTCTATCTAGGGGGCGCCTACTGGGTAGGCTTTGTTTTAGTTAAAATAGTCCTTTTTTTGCATTTTTAGGCCTTTTTAAGGTACAAAACCCGCGTGGGTTTTCGGGACACGACCGCCACCCTGAACAGGGCGGTGGTCACATGACCGCCACCTATTCAGGGGTGGCAAGCATACAAGACCGCCACCTTTAAGGTGGCGGTTACAAAACCGCCACCCTGCTCAGGGCGGCGGTTCTTCACAGAATGCCAAAGGAACACTTGTTTGAAATTGTTTTTGCATTTTTAGCATTTTTATGTGTTTTCATGATTTTTCTAATGTCATTCGGATGCTAACTTGCTCTGTTTTGTGTGTTTTTGGGTGTATGCAGGTGAGGGAGGAGTACATTCGATGGAGCCGAGAGAGAGAGTGTGACTGGCTCCCAACAGTATTAGATGCCCTTTCACAGGATGAGGAGGACACTCTTCAGAGGGCCGGTATACTACGTATATCACGCGTCCCACATGTTGCACCATCCAGTCACATACTTTGTGACTTATTTTCTTATTGGGATGCTGATCGAACACCTTCCGATTACCAGGGGTCCGAGGTGAGTGGACCATCACTTTGGAGGATGTTTACCATATCCTGGGGGTCCCGATCATCGGAGACGACTTACTCTTGAGACAGCAGGTTCACGGGCTCAGATAGCACAGTGGGCTTCTTACATGGGAGATGCAGTTATCTCCACTGGTTCAAGAAGGGGGTGAGGGTCCGATCTATTCCTAGCCTTGCCCATCCCCTTGATTCACCAGGCCATTATGGGGATCCTTGCCTCGAGATTGATCGGGACAAGGGAGGAGACACACTATTATATTGCTGGTCCCCCATCATTACACAGATCGAGGGACATGGCCGGATTTACGCCTGGGGAGCCGATATACTTGGGACTACCTACCATGATTTGTACAGGGTGGTCCATTTACAGGGGCAGTCTTTGAGCCATCCGACCCTGGTTATGAGCTGGGTCTATGAGCGCTTCATCCCCTATGGCAGAGGTGTAGAGGTGGCAGATCCCGAGCTGTGAGGGCAGCCAGATGGATAGACATGTCGGTGCTCAGAGCACCTCACCAGCCAGTTGCTTCCCTGACCACTGATGACATGGAGGCCACACCGTATCAGGCCATGGCAGGTTTATGGGGCGAGGAGGCTCTTACTTTGATTTCCTACTCCACCACAGGGCAGCTTGTTGACAGGGTAGGGAGAGTGGAGATACATCCCTTTGGCCGAGTTCCTCAGCAGTTTGGCCTACCTTACATGGGTATGCTTCCCCCGGTGGTGCCAGTATATAGGTCAGTTCGAGAGGCCAGAGGGGGTCCTAGAGGCCGGGGTTGGACAGTTGTTACCCCTGGCATTCCTATTGCAGGCTAGGCGGGTAGTACGTGCCCGAGGGAGAGCCGGTGCTCCTCAGGCACCCTTACTTCAGATTGCCACCGGTCCCGCCCACAGCAGTGATGACCCCATTGACATAGACTCCGAGTCTGAGGAGTTCACAGGGGGGAGACAGAGGAGGAGACCGAGGCTGAGGCTCAGCGAGTCGGGCGGAGAGGAGGACAGTGATCCTGAGTGGCATGACACTCAGGATATCATGCAGGCAGAGAGGGCAGAGCAGAGTGCAGAGAGGGTGACTCTAGTTTCAGAGGAGCCACTCTCCTAGGGCCATGGTGGGGAGGATGAGTCCATGTAGCAGATGCTACGTTGCCCAGCCCATGGAGGAGTACCTCACCAAATGCCGCGGTGCATCTGTGGCAGGTGCTGACCCTAGAGATCCATCCTGGAGGCCCGGTGATCCGAGTAAGTTATCTTCCTTTTTGCTTTGAGTTAGGATCGCCTTAATTGCTATCTCTCCTTTTGTTTACACTTGTGTTTATCTCTTGTTTTATTTCTAATTCATTTTCTCTTTGTTTTTGCAGAGACCGCCGATGAGTGGCGAGACTTGATTCACCGGTATGCACCGATACCCTGATGATCCCTATGGAGAGGACCCATGCAGAGCTGTCTGTGGATGCAGGGAGCCTTCAACAGAGCTGCAGACATACCGACATCTTTTCCCCTATCTGGCATGTGGCCAGGATGGTATCTACCCTCCGTACTGAGCTGGCAGGGTATAGGACAGCAGAGCACCTGATGAGGAGTCATTCTCATGGCGAGACCGCAGCTGCCCCTTGGGATCGTGAGCCCTCCGTGCACTCAGAGCAGCCGGCGTAGCCGGAGTCCTAGGCGTGGGCATGCACCCTCAGAGGGATCTCATAGGGGTTGAGAAGCCACTTGGCTCTCTTAGATTTTTGTATGATGTTTTTGTATTTCCTGGCTCTTTGAGTGTTTTGACCATGCTTAGCGCATGATGGCATTGTACAGGAATTTTGACCATTTATATATATATATATATATTATATATATTCTTTTTGGATCAGACTCTTAGCATCTATGACCTTGTTTCCATTTCCGTTTCCACATGTAAACTATGATGTTATGCTTATATGCTTTTTAGAATGTATGCAATGGAGAACAAATGGTACAAATGTTAACCTTCTTTTTGTATTTCATGGTGCTGATATATGATAATGTAAATACAATGTGATTTTGAACTTTAGTTTCTTTAAGCAATTTTGATACCTCATATTTGTTTTGGCAAAGTGGTGAAGATAAGCCGGTATGATGAGCAGATAAACTTGCCCCACTCCTAACTCCACGCAACTAGTAAGATGCGAGGGCTCATCACCGAGAGCTAGAAAGGGCACAAGTTATGAAATGTGTTGAATGATAGTGATGAGAGATAGACAAAGCTTTGATGGAACCAAATTAGGATGCTACAAGCCTACTCTACCCGAGTGACTCCATAGTTTGGGATGCAACTTGCTTTGTGGTTTATCTAGACTTAGATCCGTAGATGGCCACATGGTAGACAAAATCTGGTTTTAGGATTTTTAACTCTCTTGGAATTTTGGACATCTGATTCATTTGTTTTTGACTCAAGACTTCAAGATTTGAATTGTTTGTTTATGACCTTTAACGTTTGTTTGTCAAGAGGACCCCCTACACCTTGCCCCATGCTACTAGTAAGAAGCGTGGGTTTATCACCATGGGCAAGGCATAGGCGAGTAAGGGCATTTCCATCCTTTCCCAACCCTACGTCACTAGTAAGAGATGCAAGCTCATCACCAAAGGTTGGTGGGGCAAGGAAATGTGTAAATTTAAAATTTTCTGTTTGATCTATATTTGACTTGTTTACTTGAGCAAAGTGTCAGTATGTTCTTACTTCCAAAGAGATATACGTATGGGATAGATGTGACATGATGAAGCTTCTAGAATAGACCATAGGCAAGACACCTATCCTAGAAGAAACCAAAAGTGAGAACAAACCTGCAGATCTTGGTATGGTTACCATTAAGACTTTGTCATATCTAGCTTTATTTGATGAAATGATTCCGAAACAGTGATGATATTATGAAATGAAGAAGTATGATTAGAGTGTTTATGCCAATACCATCATAAGTTTGTAATGAATTGCTTTGAGAATAAATTCCTTGATCACAAAATTGTACGAAACAAGTGGACAAAATGATCCTAACTATATGAAGATGCAATGTAGATATAATTATACAAGTAGTGCTGGTTGCTTATGCATAGAATCGTTTAAGGTGTAGGGAATTGACTGTTTCACCAAATTCCTCACCTTCTAGTGTGCATAAGAGATATGCACCATTTCCATAGTCCTTCATGACTCGGTATGGGCCCAACCATTTGGGCCGGAACTTCCTTCCTTCGCCGGTCTTTTTATCGATCCGGCTGTCTAGCCTTAGAACTAGATCACCTTCATATATGTCTCATTCATAGACCTTCTTGTTATACTACCGCACATCCGGTCAACATAGACTCTGTGCCACTATTCAGCATCTAACCTAGCTTCATCTAGGCTTTCTAGTTGGGAGAGACGTGCTTCTCTCGTAAAGCGCTTCATCCGTAATCCTCAGAATGAGATACGAGACTGGGTATTTCAACCTCAAGCGGAGAACTGTCTCCCCCGAATACTAGCGAGAAAGGAGTCACTCCTGTTGGTGTTCTTATCGAGGTTCGGTGGGCCCATAAGGCCGGATATAACTTCAAATGCCAATCTCATTTGTTTTCTTTCACCGCTTTAAGAAGAATGGCTTTTAATGTTTTGTTTTTGCTCACTTGTCTGTCCATTGGCTTCGAGGGTAATACAAGGAGGCCATATGATGGCTTATTTTAAATTTATTGCACAATTCATGAACTTCATCATTCTTAAAAGAAGTCCCATTATCTCGAGATAATGATTTGCATGGGACACCGTACTCTACAAATGATTTGGTTCAAAATGAACTTGGCGATTATAGAACCCGGTATAGTAGTAAGAGGCATGGCCTCTACCCACTTGGTAAAATATTCGGTGGCCGTGATTATGAAATTATGGCCATCTGTAGATGAGGGAGAGAATTTCCCTATCAAATCTAGGCCCCACGTAGAAAAGGGCCATGGAGTAGTAGATTGGTCAGAGAGCTTGGCCGCATGTGGATCTCGTGGGAGAATTCTTGGCACTTATGACACCTTCGTACAAACTCTACTACGTCGTGTTCTAGAGTAGGCCAGAAATAGCCCATCCGATGTATTTTACGAGTGGTGGCATGGCCACCGAAGTGGCCTCCACATATTCCACTATGAGATTCGTGGAGAATCTTCTTGGATTCTTCTGTGTCGACACATCTTAGAAGCATTCCATCAAACGCTTTACGATAGAGCACTTGCTCTATAATGACGTATTTAGCTACGATAATGCGTAACCACCTTCTTTGTTGTGGTGTAGCACCTTCTGATACGTATGGTCCATGATATAATTAATAATATCAGTATACCAAGGACACTCAAAGATAGGAGGTCTGGTTTCGATGTAGTATATGCATTCATCAGGAAAGTCCAGATCTACTAGATTGCCTCCGTCTAATGGGTTATCAGCTAACCAATCCATGATGATTTGTCCTTTAACAGATTTCTGATTTACAAATGTTAATTCAAATTCACCCATTAAGGTTATAAAGCATCCAACCTTTTTAGACAAGGACCCTTGTGTGAGGAAAGTTCAGAATGCTCTTGTCTTTACAATGACCCTTGTTTCTTGATTTAGCATATAATGTCTTAAGCGTTTGGTCAGTAAAACTATGGCAAGGCATTCTCGCTTCTCTTCTATGTAACGTGTTTCATAGTCGAGCAACGTTCAACTAATGAAATAGATCACGCGCTTTCTCTTTTGTCATCGCCTTCTTGAGCCAAAGATACAAAGCAAGCGAGACATCGTAGCTCATGCGAATATAAAATTAACGGGTGGTCCGCTTAGGTGGCATTAGCGTAGGTGGTGATAACAAGAAATGCTTAACTACGCCAAAAGCTTCATCATAGTTTTCGGTCCAATCAATACTATAATCTTTTTGAGTAGATTGTTGATTGATGAATGGCGAAAACTTAAGTCCGGGATGAATCTCCTGATTGCACCAAGCTTTCCAAGAAATGACCTCGATTCCGATTCATCCAAGGTGGGACCATTTCAAGAACAACCCTAATTTTGGTCAATCAACATCGATCCCATCGTGATGATATATAATGTAACCTAGAGCTTCCTCCCGTGCTACACCAAAGACGCATTTTTCTAGATTTAGCGTGACTCCGTATTCTATTAGACGTGAAAGAATGACGCGAAGTACTTCCGATGGTCACAACGCTTCTTGGCCTTGGCCAACAAGTCATCTACGTAGGATTCCACAATTTTATGAATAAGATCATGAAATATATATGTCATAGCCCGCTGGTATGTAGTGCCAACGTTCTTGAGACCGAATGGCATAACAACATAGCAATAGGTTCCCCAAGGAGTTATAAACATGGTTTTAGCTTGATCTTGTTCGATATTCTGATTTGATTGTATCCCGAGAATCCATCCATGAGAGACAAAAGCTCAAATCCAACTTGCATTGCATCAACAATGACGTCTATGGATGGTAATGGGAAGTCATCCTTAGGACATGCCTTGTTAATGTCTCGGAAGTCTATGCAGATGCGTATCTTCCCATTCTTTTTGAGAACGGAACGATATTAGATACCCACTGAGAGTAATCGACTGGTTTGATGAATCCTACTTGGAGGAGTTTCATTACCTCCTCTTTCACCATGAGAGCTACCTTAGGTTTCATTGGTCTTGATTTTTGTTTAATCGGCTTTGCATCTGATTTAGTGACGAGGTTATGTACCGCAATGTGTGGTGCAACCCCTGTCATTTCCTTATAATTAAATGCAAAAGCCTTCTGATGTTCCTTGAGGATTTGAGTGTGTATTTCTACTTCCGATGGAGTTAACGAGGATCCTAACTTCAATATCCTTGGTTCATCCTCTGTTCCGATGTTAATATCGATTGTTTCTTCGATTAAAGAAGCGTTACCTTCTTCAAACTCAGGTGGGGCCGGAGGTAGTTCCAGATCGTCTCCATTCTCGACTCGTGTATATGCTTGAGTTCCTTTTGTGGGGGAAGCTCTATCATGGGATTTCCAAAGTAGGAAGATGAATGCGGATTAAGGATAAATCTATCACGTGATGGGTGAGATGTAACGCTGCATAGGTTTAAGTAATTCAGAGTGGTTGTATCACTATCAATGTGGTCTAGGATAGTAGATTTGTTTTCATTTCTGTTTGTTAAAAGAGGATTTGACATTGTTTTTACTAATGGTTCAGTACGAAGGGATACCATGAAACGGGTATCTCCAACTCACTGTTTGGAGTGAAGCGTGACGCCGAGGTCGCTATTGAATCAGCGAGAAGATTTTGTTCTCATGGATTGCTTCAATTGATATGAAGTCAAACTCCTTGCTTAAATTCAATACAACTATTTTGTAGAGCTGTAAGTGCTCGGCTTTGGTTTCATACACCTCAGACTTGGTTTGCTACCAATTGTGAGTCTCCTAACACCCTGATATTATTAACACCGATCCTCTTAGCTAAGATGAGGCCAAGGAGGAGGGCTTCATACTCAGCGCCATTGTTTGTACATTCAAAATTTAGTTTAAAGGCAAATGGTAGGACTTTTCCCTCGGAGAAGTAAAGATTACACCTACCCCAGCTCCGTAATGACATTTAGCTCCATCGAAATGGAGAGTCCAATATTTAGCTGGGAATATGGGCATTGGGATATTTGTTGTGTTAACATCTTCTACTTCTACCATGCAGAGATCCTCTGCTGGAAGAGAACCAACACCTAGGGTATATCCCATGCCTACAGAATCAAATGGTAGGAACATTGGTAGATCCTGTTCTAGCAATTCAACAATTTTTGCAGTAGTTCCTAATGATACTGTTTCTACAATCTTAACCTCATCCTTGAGGGCTGGGATCATCTTGACTAGGCTCATAGTCTCAAGATCTGTCGTAGGTACCAACTTTTCTTCCGGTTTTGTGTCGGTGGGTTTATTAAGTTGGTTTGTTGGGAGTTCAAACTCCGAGTGAATGCCTGGTCTTTTCTTTAAGTCAGCTAGGTGTATATCGAATGGTTTTGGATCACCTTTGGCTATGAATATCTTTCCTAAATGTAAAAAATCTTACTTCTTGAAATAACGTAGAAGGGATTGCCTTCATACGGTGTATCCATGGTCGGCCAGGATCATATTATAGTTAGTTTCCCGATCTATAATATAAAACTCAGTCAGGATTGTTTTGGGTCCTAAGGTGACCGGTAGTATTATAGTTCCAATCGACGTGGCTTTAAGGCTATCATAGCCTCTTAGTGTATTTCGAGTTGTGGAACAATTCGTTTCTCCATACCCTAGCTTTTGAAGGAAAGAGAAGGGGACTATGTTAACCGCTGCCCCATCATCAACCATCGCGCATTTCACATAATTGTTATAAACCCATACTTGCAAATGTAAGGCTGGATCACCTCGCATGCAATCTCAACGTCTCTGTTGGCATTTTGTTTATTTCAATATGAATTCAGTATCCCTATCCGGCTGCCCCGGAGGGTGGATATCAAAGTCTATATGGTTTACCTGTGTTTCGGGAGGTGGAGTGATGTTAATTAGATGACCTAAACCTAATGCCTCTAAAAGAGCAGCCCTGTGGGTAGGAGAATTCTTTAGTAAGTCCAAAAAAGAAATGTGCGAGAAGGTTTTTGTTAGATCACTAATTAAATCATAGGCACCTACGGGTTTTACTAATATTTGTTGGATGTTATCTGTCTCTAACGTAGGTAACTTGGACTCAGCTGAGAGGAATACTCTCGTGTCCTTGTTACAGCTTCTACGGGTAGTTCGGTGTCTAACTCCACTAAACCGACTATCTTGGGTCACGGCTGACTTCCTAATTGTGGCGCAACTAATGGATTTAGTGAAGTTGAGGCTTCATGATCATTGTTTCCTATCATTACACCCTTGTTTGTCCCATTCGATTTAACTTGTTGTTGTTGTGATTTGGGAGCGGATCATTGAAGATCTTAAGGGGTGCATTTTGAGGGGAAACTACCCCTGTAAAAGTATTTGGTGCCGGTGATGCAGGATCTGCCAAGAACATATCTATGAAAAGTTGTCTTTGTTCCTCTGGCAAACGTTGCATGAATTTATTGTAGTCACGGCATGTTCTAGTGTCATGGCCTCAATTTTGTGGAAACCACAATACGAGTTAGGATTGTAATTCCTAGTTTGTTGGCTTGGTGTATATTGTGGCCCAAAACTCTGATCAAACCGTTGCCTATTAGGATTAAAGTTTTGCATTTGTTGTTTTTGGTTTTGGTTCTGGTTTTGATATCTAGTTGAGTTTTGGCTTGGACCCTGTGTAGGGTTTCACCATTGTTGTTGTTGTTGTTGTGATGATTAAAATCCACTGCATTGATTGTTGGGGTAAAGTTGTTGTTTCGTTGGTTGTTTATTAGTGGTGGAGTATTCACAACATTTACCTTTTTAACCTGATCAGTTACTCCATCTGTTGTCACTCCACGATTTTTATTAAGGATTTTAGGTCCTTGATTGACATTTGTGGTAGTAGGATAAGCCGTAGTATTCTGGTTGGAGGTGATTAACCTCCCGTTTGTTCCATATGTCTTACGACCGCTATCTATTGCCGCTTGATCTATTCGAGAGCGCTCTCAAGTACTTCATCGTAAGTCCTTAGTGGGAACTTCTGGACTTCTTCCTTCACTTCTCTGCTGAGAGAATGAAGGAATAAATCACATAGTTCCATTTGGTCCATATTTGGAGCACTGGCTGAAGAATAAAGAACTGTACGCCACCTCTGGATGAAATGAGCAATGATTCATTGTGTTCCTGCTTAATGTGCAAGAATTCCCTGATTCCTGTTCTTAATAGTTTGTTCATGTCAAATGCCTTAATGAACTCTGAAACGAGTTGTTTAAATGAATGGATGGAAGCCTCAGGTATTCTATAATACCAATCGAGAGCGATGCCTTCCAAAGTTTTGGGGAATATTTTAGCAACAACCCCATCCCAAGGGAGTAGTTCTCGAATGGCTGTGGCGTAAGCCTTGATATGTGCATTCGGATCTCCCTCACCTTTGTATTTGGGAAAATCAGGAAGAGGTCTTGGAAGCATAACGCTTCGTATGGTGAAATCTAAGGGCTCTTTCAAATATTCTGAATAAGTCCCTATCGCATAGGTTTCGACCATTGATGGTGCCTGCTGAGGGGGCGGCGGTGGAATGGGTTGTTGATATGGCATAGCGTATGCACTGGTAGGGGCATAAGGAAACCCCTGTGTTTGAGTAAACATGCCGGAGAGGAGAACATATCCCCTTGTGGTGATTTGGAGTACATGTTTAAGTATGAAGGGGTATTGTCCAGGAATGGATTATTTTGTACTAGACCGGGAGGTATCGGAATGGTGTTAGAAATGGCGGTTCTAGTTGGCATTTGTTGTGAATACTGAGGAGGCATGCCCAACGTGCCTATTCCTGTGAGGAGGTCTACTTGGCTAGGATGGTGTGGAGGATTAGAATTTCCTACCTGCATGAATTGAGAATGGTGATTTTCCTGAGCAAGTTCTAACCCCCTAACTTTTTCTACTAAAGTTGAAATGACCTCATTTGGTGAAGTCATGATATTTTTCCTTAGTGGCATTTGTTGTATATCCTGATGTTGTATAGGCATGTGATATCCTCGCTATGAATTGATCGCTGCCCTGCCAAGTTTCCCGAGGGCATTTCCTATATGTAGTGGCATGGAGGTATTTTCTTGAAAAGAGACCTCGGTTGTGTTTGTAAACTCCCTATGGGTGGGTACATACTCCGAGAGCGTTGTTCATTCCTGGCATAACGTACCGAATGTTCATCATCTAAAACCAGGTATGGGTCTGATTGTCTACTAATTTGTGGTCTAAGCAGTACCTGAGGAGACGAACCAGATTCTCCTGTGAACGTCATATTGTTCGAGCCTGAAGGCTCTGTTTGTTGTGTTTGAGCGAGCTGATCCAACTCCTCTGTTTGGAAGGATGAGCTATATCTAGTCCTTGGAGATGGAGTTTGTGTTGACAATTGGTTATTTGAGTAGTTGTCACCCCATACTGAGAGTGA
This sequence comes from Taxus wallichiana var. yunnanensis, assembly GCA_018340775.1. Classification (NCBI taxonomy): domain Eukaryota; kingdom Viridiplantae; phylum Streptophyta; class Pinopsida; order Cupressales; family Taxaceae; genus Taxus; species Taxus wallichiana. Next base: position 157,338,325 of record CM031237.1, read on the forward strand.
GGGTGATGATTGTCTATTCAGTTGAGCGTAGTATGCCTCAAGACCTAAGAGAGGTCTACCATATGCATCGAATCCCGACATATTCGGGGGGTATATGAATACCCGCAATAATGGGAAGAGTGAAGGTGGAAAAGAAGTGGAAAAAAGGAAAGAATGTGTTTCACACGTTCAAGTTCACCAATTTGTTTGGTAAAGAATGAGAAAAGATGAAAAGTGTTTTTCTTTTTGTTTCACGTCGGGTTCACCAATTTTGTACGATGGAAAAGTGACAAGTGAGCGGGAATCTACAAGTAACTCTTCCTCACACCCGACCTCCCGAGGTCATGCCGAGACAACTGGTGGGGATGGAATACGTGTGGGATGCAGAAAACTAGTTAGGTAATCTGATGTCTTCGACGCGCACTAGTGGAAACTACGAATCTAAGGCAAAGAAGGCCCTCCTAACTCTGAATTGGTGTGATAGATCGATCGGAAAGGATGACTGCTCAAGGCTCCAATCAATATCGAGCTCTGCGTGATTCGGTCTATGGGTTGTGGGATACACGGAAAATGACCTGGGATAGTTTCGTGTATATCTCCAGATAGGGTCATAGGGTGGATGATGGGTATAGTGGACTCTACGGGTGATTATCTGGTCTAGTCCAGAATTCCTTAGCTTTATTAGCTACTACGTCTAACAAGGATAACTGTTTGATGATGATAGGTGGAAGTGGAGTAGATCTGAATACTAATGTGCGTAAGCCAACATCTATGTCTGATTCACCTATGGATTCATTGGGCTTGTGGGATTTGTGGGTCACAACCGTAGATTCGTGTTTGTTGTGGTCCTACTATGGTCATGTGCGGAATCAGTCCCTAATCCCTAGTATCCAATAGTCATATGCTTTCTCAGCCTCTATATTCAGAATTAATAGTTGTGTGATCTTCTCAGAGTATCTCATGTGCGTTCATGCAACCTGAATTCTTAAGCTAGTATCTATGTCTGTGAGAGTGTCTCCTGTGTCTGGTTATGGGACCAAAGGATCACAACCAAACGTTTGCTCTCTTTCAAGCCCTTCTACAGTCATGCAGATATATATCTAGGGTAATCTGTAGTTTGGTTGATTTGACCAAAACGTGTGCGCTTGGTCGTCTTCTATGTTTAACCCGCTTAACTGGAAGCTGATCTGTTGTAAGTTTGTCATTGTTCGGAAGACTTGGATCCTAAGATTCTGATCTATATCAGTTATTGCTGTGACGAGATTGGGTTGGGGCACGATTGGCTCGAATACGTATTCTCTGGGCTCTCTAGGTCCCGTGATTGTCATACAAAAGCAACAATGTAAATCTAATTGCAACAAAGTAAAATTAACTATGTGAAGTATATCTATAACGCATATATAACTTCTCTATTTTTGTATTTTTCTGATGAACTATTCGAACGAAATTGAAAGAGCAACTTTTTTAATATATCTAGCAATTGACAACTAAACTAATAACGAATTTAAAACAAACAAAGCAACCGAGTATAGCTACTTGTCTGTGCAATTGTAAGTCTATTCTAAATAATGAAATAACTGATCTAATCTATTTGAAAGACTCTCGATCCTACCTCAGAAGTGAGGAATGAATCATAGTTTCTCAGAAACTATCAATCCCCACACTTCCCTGCAAATATCGAAAGTAAAATTAACTGAAATAAATGATTGGCTACTTTATTTGATATGCTTCTAACTAGAACTTTGAAAGCTAGAACCTGGATTCTGCAGAACAGTGGCGAATCCGATGGTGTGTGTGGCTTTGTCCCCTCAATGTGATCTCCTCGTTCCTTCATGCTCACGTGGATCCAGAAAAGTGTGTAATGCTAGCATCAACAAGAAGTAGATATTGGAACAAAGGCAGCTTAGGATACAGACTGAATACAATGCGAGTAGGAGAGGGATAGCGCAAGAGTACAGAGCTTGGCTTATGCAATTCCTAGTGGGATTTATTACGAGTCATGCAACATAAAACGTCCAGAACCTGAAACTATCCTGTTTGACGAGAAAAACCTGCAACTTTAATGGCTTCCTACTGAAATTAAATTGTTCTACTTTAATGGACTGCATGAAGTAATGACAACACTTGCACAAGATGGATATGTGGCTTTCTAATAGAAAAATAACACTAACTAAGCATGCAATGAACAAAACTATGAATCCTAAGCAAAATGAAAGACTAAGCTATTGAAATGAGAAATTGAGAGGCAAATTTGAGGGGCCATTTTCTTGAGCACAAGCCAACTATTTATAGCATTTCATTTACCCAAAGGTAAAAACCAAATTGATCTCTTAAACCATAAACAATGCCAAAACACTATTTTGGGGCATCAACACGCGCTGAGAGACTGTGTTCATCGTCTTCCTCTTTTGCTCTTCTAAATAATGTAATTTCTTCCTCTTGCATGAATTCTTGGAGTAATAGAATAAGTCCGTGGATGATTTCAACCCTCTCTTATGTTTTATTGCTTCTTCTTGATCCCTCATTACAATCTTGGTCATCTGTGCATGGATATTGTTTCACATTTTAATGGTTTTTGTTTAAAGGCAATGCAAATGTTTAGCATTCCTTTGGTGCATCACCTCTGTTAGATTAGGTTTTAATTCTTACATCCCCTTAACCTTGTGTCTCCTTGGAAAATTAGAATAGGATTTAGGATAGACCCTCTGTAATCCCGAACATGTGCACTGAATAGAGGAACAGGAACTAGCCTTCATCTAGAGATCTCTCTCAATTTCAAAGCCCCACACTTTGAGAGATGCTCCATGTTATGCAATCACACTGAGAGTCTCAACCCATCAAGTTGTAAACATTCGAAATTGTTGTGATTTTACACTAACAGAAGGCACTCCAACTACTGAACTTGAGCTCACAAAGCTCATATGTCGGCATCTTATAAGGAGTGTGTTATATAGGTTTTCTCCTAGAACTAGTTCAATGTAGAAGTCTATCTCACGTGGGGATGCATCCCTTGAAGCTCAATAGGAAAAACATTAGAAAACTCCTCACAGAGATGGGGTTTTCATCAAGTGAAGGTCCACTAGCCCCATCCTTCGACCTATCACTAATAGTAATAGCATACAACTAACACCCACATCGTGGACACCACTTAAGATGCATAGCAGAAATAGTGTAAATATAAATGGGTCTCCTAACTCAATTTATCATTGACTCAAATCCCAAATAAACTATACATAATATAATATTAAGGTAACAATCAACTCGGCTCACGTGCGAATAACAATCCATGTCGAATATGAATTCATATGAACCCAACGGAAGAATATGAATATACGAGGTAGTGGTGAAGATTACCAAATCCACTACGCACTCCTTAACTAAGGAGTCTACAAAGATTTTGGCTCTAGAAGCCATCTCGACATCCCAACTAAGGCCCTATCTAATTACCACCATCCTACAATGCTCTCTACTAATGATGGTGCAATAAAGGAATCGGATGAACTAGAATCAAACAGAATAGAGGTAGGAATACGTGAATGCTACTTGTAGTCTCAATCACAATGCCCTAGTGCTCAACCTTGGTGGTTATTGACCGGTGCATAGATCCATGGCTATGTCCCATGTCACCAACTATAGGATCTGAAATTAGTGCCTTACCCTTGTTACTAGGGTTCTATGGGAACTCTCTCCAATGATTTCCAAGAACACCACATCCATAACAACTTCTGGTCCTCTCCAATGAGATGTGGCTTCAGCAAGTACTCTATCGGTGCATGTCGTGGATCCCGATGATCCGCCTATGGACTATTGAGGTTCTTTGTTGGCGAGATCATGTTGACTAAGCTCTTGGTGCACCTGTGTCCTAATGGGACCCCTAAGGGGAGGCCCCATACTTCGTCCCCTTTGAGCATCAAATATATGTGGAGGTCTAAATGGTGGTAGAGCTTGTTGATGTATATGCTAAGGTGGCTACTTTTGCGGTGGCGTAAATGAAGATTGTGCGAGAACCATATGTCCCGCATGAGGAGGAGGACACGACCGCCTCGACTTGTTATCTTGCATTACTAGATTCAGCTCTACACTTTATCTCTAGCTTTCTTAGTTTTCCTCCTAGTCTCCTCTAAAATGTAGGCCTTCTCAATAGCCTCTACTAAGTTCTGCGGTAATGAATGCATACCACACCTCCCAAATCCAAATTCAAGCCCCTGATGAACATGTGAATCCTGACCTGCTCATCCTGCATGTAGTCGACATCTTGAAGTAAGTCAAGAAATGAACTCTCATACTCTGTTAATGTCATGGATGTCGGCGTAGGTCATGGAACTCATCTATCCTCTATTGAATAAACCTCCTGGATAAGTATTTACTCCTAATCCTCTCTTGAAAGAGCTCCCAAGTAAGCTGTCTCGAGAGTTTACATGGTGTTTCTACTCCTCATTCCTCCACCAAACACCTGCTCCATCTCTCAGAAGATGAATTACAACACGAGCCTTCATGTTGCTAGTACATGGGAAAATCTTGAAGCACCCACTCAAGCTCACTAACTAGGCCTCTTCCCTGAAAACCTTTGTATCTCAAGAATAATGAGATGGGCGGAGCTTGAGGATCTCTTTAATATGATCTGCAGTGATGACCTACACCCCAGGTCTCTCTGCATGCTCTTCCCTCGGTATAGGGCTCTGAGATTTGTCTTTGTTTTTTAAAACCTTATCTCCATGTCCCCTCTAAGGTGAATCCACTCTAGCTGACTCCACATGGGATTTCTCTTCCATATGCTCATTGTTGTGTCATCAAGATGCATGAACCTCTACGATGACTCTCTATCATGTCACAGTAAGTCTTCCTCCTTAATATCCTCCATGTATAACGGCATTAACATCATGTAGCATCTATAATATCTGAGGTAAAATAGCCGCTACAGCCTGATATGGAGGTGGAAAGTCTAGATCTACATGTAAGAACCCCTCATCTAGTTTGCGCCTCCTGCACAGACCAAGGCAAGAGTTAGTTCATCATTCTAGGTTTTATTTCAGTTTTCTAAGTTTGCTATATTATACAAATATCATACAATGTTGTTTTCTAGGTTTAAAATTGTGCTAGGTTTAATGTTCATGTTTCATGTTTTCAAGTGTGCCCAAGGGTCCAAGCTTTGAACCCATGGCTCTGATACCAAGTGTAATGCCCATAAATTTACCCACATGAAACCCAAGACAAACATAGGTCAAACTAGAAAAATTATGGAATAATTTTTTTTGTAAAACCCACTCATGAATAGTAGGATTAAATTTACGGTCAACACTTTCTCGTTTTAAAAATTACATTTAATTAATATTATTAATTTCCAAATGAGGTCCACAATCCCCTTACCTTCCTTAAATAAATTAATGAAATTTCTCAATAACATTTAATAATTTAATTAGTTTACAACAAGCTTAGACTCCCCTCCCTTTTGTTTTAATACAATTAAATTCAACCTTAATTAAACTTGCTCAAATTAATTTCAAAGGTATTGTGGTCTAGTTATTTAAATAATAAAGTTTTACTACACCCCAAAGGGTTCAAGGCTTGCATTTAATAGAAAGTTTACAATAAAAGATTTGGTTTAGAAAGGTAAAATTAATCACCCCCATCTCCATGTCCCATCTATTTTGTTTGAATACAATTAAATTTAACCTTAATTAAACTTTCTCAAATTAATTTCAAAAGCTATTGTGGTCTAGTTATCCAAAAATAATGTTTTACTACACCCATAAAGGGGTCAAGGCTTGCATTAAATAGAAAGTTTACAATAAAACATTTGGGTTAGAAAGGTAAAAGTAATCACCCCCTACACCACTTAAGTGGCCCCAATTAAATCCTACCCATGCATTTTAAATTTGAAATATATCTCACCCACTTCCCACCTACTTTTTGTAGGGATGAATCTCATCCATTAGATGGATTCATTTGGAGCCCTTGGATTTAGGGATCCATCTAACCCTAAACTTGGTTATGAAAGGCTCTTTTTCAATTCATTTGTCTTATTGTTTCTTTTCTTATTTTGCAGGTTTGTGGAGAAGGAGGTGGAAGCCATGGGAGACAAGCTCAAGCTCATGGAAGAATGAACATTCTTCCCTTCTTTTCTAAGTTCTATTTACACCTCTCTAGGGTTTGCACATATTTATTATTTGTTTAACTTATTCTTTTTGTATTTGCCTATTGGGCATATGGGTATTTTCCTACATTAGTGAAATAGGTAGAATAGTGTATATATACACTTGGGTAAAAGGATATATACATATTTACATATATATACATTTGTATATGTATATATAAATGTATATATTTTTAATAAAACTTCATTTTATTTCAACCCAAAATTTCAAAATGCAGTGTGTACACACACACACACACACACACACACACACACACACACACACACACACACATTCCAATTTCAATACCACCGCCACGGGAGGACTACACAATCCAAAATAGATGGAAAGTCGATTGCGCATATAAAACAACAACAACGTTTTGGTTTTGGATAGAAAATATTATTGGGGTTGGGGGGGGTTGTCAACCCCACCCCCCATCCCATTTATTAATGGGGTTGGAGTGCAGGGTGTAAGCACCCTCCCCCAACCCTTACCTCTTATTTCAAGTGTGGGCCGCGGCCTTACTAGTTTTAACAAAAAAACTATTTAATTTTTTTAATTATTCTAATAAACATATATATCAATATATGATAATGTTCATATTATTATTAATATCAACTAATCTTAATCTTTTTACTTAAAATTTCTATAATTTGATAGTAATATTGTAAGATGTAAAAAATAATTTTATTTCCCTTTATTATTATTTTATTTAACATTTTATCCTTGTATAAAATTATACTAATTTGATAATAAAATTACAATTAATTGAGTCTAAGGTCTAATGGTAACCACGCTTTTTTTCTTTAATCTATTTGATTTAAAAGGAAAACAATCCATTTGTTGACAAGATTAATAATCAATGAAATTTTAAGACTTATGCATTAACACATATAAAGTTTAAACTTTCTTCAACAACACAAAAATTTAACAATCTAGTTTAAGTTGCTTTATCATATGCCCTTCAAGTAGTGAAATGTAAGCAATTATTTCCTTTCGTCACACAATTCAAAGTCAATCATTTCAAAACAATAATTTGCAACAATACTTCCCGTATTTTAAAATTAATATCACTCCTCTTGAAGGCAATGAAACTACTAGCTTGAAAGTAAAGTATTATTATTTCAATCACATTTCCATTATATCAATAACTTGTTAGACTAAAATTATTTCTCTTCCCAACAAGCAAAAAGTAATATTAAATCCTTTACTTGAATTTCCAAATATAAATAATACTACAATTATAATAAATAAGACAACTAAGAATCCCACTCTAAGAATATAATTTTACAATACCTCCATACACAATGGAGATAACATGATAAAATATAACTAGAGAGTTCTTTATTCTTTCTCAAAATTCTATAAGAAGGTCTTCACAATCTAAGCTCCACCTTCTTCCAAGATCAAACACACAACCAAAAATGGGGAGTAGGCAATACTCTCCACCCAACCAATACTCCAATGAGGAAGTGAATCCTACTTCCTCATTGGCTCCCAAGCCCTAACAATGAGACAATATGTAATATTTGACAACGATGGCAACAAAAGACAAGGCTTCCACATTTACTTTCAAACAACATTCACAAAAGGAAAAGACCACGACACATTCATTTTTATACACATACTTCCCAAAACATTGGCTCTAAACAAGTCAAGTAGGGAAAGGACTATGGGGATACCCTTGTTCCTCCCAAGGGTTTGGATTCCCACCTCAAAACCTTCAAAGCTCAATCCACCCCAAAACCTCTTATGCCTCCCTACAAATAAATTATCTCTTATGACCTCCATCACTCTTATTCTACCTTATATTATGTCTCCCAAAATGAACAAAATAACAAGATGAGAACAAGGTGGGGCACCCAACCCACTCCCTCCTAAATACCCAAGAGAAACTCTTATGCCTCCCAACAAATTTTATCCCCATTTCACTTTCTCATACACATCCTAAGGAAATTTCACTACCCAACAACATCATGTAATAACACATTCATTCAACACATAAACACACAAGAAAGAGAAGAAACCAAGGGTGAAGACCCTACCTTGCCATAAAGAAGAATCCACTCCACAAGCAAGTCCCAAAATCCTCCAAGCTCAAGCAATTCCAAGAAATCTTCAACTCCAACAAGCACTCCAAAAAGCAAGCATTCCAAAATGAGAGAGCCAAAACCAAGCAAGTAACCCCCAAAACTTCACAAAAATTCTAATAAATAGAAAAGAGGGAGAGGGAGATGATGTGGCTCCATGTAGGATGCCACATCATTTCTTCTCCACCCCACATCACCAAGGTCAAACCCAAACCCCAAATCATAATAAATTGGTGGTTGGGGAAATGACCACCCTCTTACACACTCAACCCAACCCACACCCCTTAAGGACAAAATTAAATACCCATGTAAGAAAAGTGCAATTAATTTCTCTTTTCCTTCATTAAAACACAAAATATGACCTAAAATAAGTCCCTCACATCATAGGCTAAGTGGGTGGGTGACTTTAAGAGGTGTGGGACAAGCTTAGCTTGTCCCACAAGTCTCCAAAATAGCCTAGAAGGTCAAAATCCGAATTTCACAAGGAAGATTGAGTACACACTACCCCAAAACAAATTAAATTCATTCCAAACCAACACACATTAAGGCTACCAACTCACATTTATTCTCCCCTTTTTTCACATCCTAATTAGCATTAGTTAAATAATTTTAATTAACTTAAGAGGGTGCTAAACACAATTAATAAAAGTGACTCCACATACTAATAAAAATACAATAACTCACAATTAAATAAAATCAACAAGACAAATTTACAAACATTCCCAAGGTCACTTTTGAGGTCACCCCCAATGGGGACCTCCTAACAAACTACAAAAACATACAACATACGAATACACGTGTTGCCATGGTGACCTGTTGTCAATACTCCATATTCTTTCATTGTTGGTCTCTTATCCCCCTTTGGTTTATTGTGTTGCGAACACCTGCAAAAGTCAAGACAATACCTTTTTGCCTCGTGGCCATATTAACAACATCGAAATAGTAAAAATACATGCATATACATATAATCAATTATCGTAACTAAACCAAAACAAGTAATTTGCCATCGTTCACAATTTCAATTATTTCAATTTCATTAATTTATCAACTAGCAATAAGATCACGACATCAAATACATCATCTAGCATCATATAATTATCGAAATAAATGCATCAGTCCAATATAAGCTCAAAATCAACAATTCGATATATCCAAACATGCATATAATCCATCCTATAAATCATGTCATAAGTCTAACATCCACATTGTCTATCAATTAACTAATCAAAATAACAATATCCATCTGTCAATATCTAAATTGTGATAGAAATATATACAACTCTAGTCTATACTAAGCAACATCATAATCATATAAATGTCGAAGAGGAGTGGGCACTACAAAAATAATGAAAATGAAGCTGCTTTAAAATTCATATTTTATATACAACATTTCGAAAGAAAAAAATGTGTGTGTGCACACCTTCGCACACAAACTTGTGCTCTCAATTTATTTATCTTTTCATTTCCTAATTGAATAAATTTACAACACCTACTTATTATTCATGATATACACTATTTTCCTCCCAATCCACACATAAATTCATAATAAGATTTCTAATTCTTCATTAATTAGGATGGAACTAGTCACATTATTTTTCATTGACGTTCATTGTGTTTTTGGTGGCTACTTAAAAAAATATCTTGCACTAATAATTTTATTTCTTCATTCAATTTTGTTAGCTATCTCTTTCAAAAAAATTAAATATAATAAAATAATATACTTAGTATTCCTATGGTGCAACATACACATTTTATCCTTTGGAATCAATGTCTAACATGTAGATGAATGTATTTATTTAATGAAAAACAATATTTTAGAATTATAATATTGTAAAAAAATATTTTAGAATTTTATTAAACATACCTATCATAGGAGAATTATAAGAAAACACTTTTAAAAAAACGTATTGAAATATATATATTTTCATGATTTTAGATTTTTAGGTATATTTTACGTGAACATTTGGAAAAACACTTTTCTAAAATTGATTCATTAGAAAGTCTAACCCTGGGAATTGTTTACAAATAGCCAATCGGTGAAAAATAGCCCCTAAAAATGCATTCTTTTGAATTTGAAAATCCAAATATGTCGTATTGAAGGAATATTCCGACTGAAAAACTTTTTAAAAATTATTCTTGGAAACGGTTGCTAATGGTTAACTATTTCTTCTAACAATAAATACATATTAACCTAACAATCTTTGACATAAAATATTAAATGAACCATGTTCGTATAGTTTTATTAACGTTATCAATTACTTTATCTCGAGGAGTATGAGTGAATGTTAGATGATGCATTTGATCCCATTTTATTGGCGAATTATTCACATACCTTCGATGTTTATTCGAAACTATTATCTATCCTAACCATCCCATTGGAACATTTCACTTACTTTTCAATCAGTTTTGAAAGCATATAAAAACTTTTAAAGACTTTGAATTTCTTTTGAAAAGATCAAAGTCATCTAGTTGTCATAATTTGTGAACAAAAAAATTATTTATGACCACCAACACATTAAATTGGTAGAGATATATTAGTAACAATATTCTTTCAAAATTACATTTTGATGTTTTAAATGTTTTCCTTGAATGTTAAGCCATATGGTAGGTTAACAAGTGTTCAATTTTATTTTGTACAGTTGGTATAGATGCTACACCATTCATTTACATTGTGTAAATGTTATCATACTGATAAGGAAAAATCTAGCATGCTTAAAAATGCTTATTAGTGTTCCATCTTCTTTGCAATGCGAAACGCTTCTTAAAATGAAAGGATCACCCCAAGTTTTAGAATGTTTTTCCTCAAATCCAATGATTACAACTTTCATTAACATTTTAACATTTTATTATCTTGTTTAATTATCCATCATCAATCCAAATTGAACTTCCTTGGAGTTATTGTTTGATTAACACCAAGAAAAATATGTTTCTCTTTGATTGATAAAGGTATATATATGATATTTTGAGAAGGAAATTAGGAATACTTGCTGACTTAAGTCAGATTTCCCATTTTCTCTTCATTGAAAACTTGTTCTATCCCCAAAGTATACAATGTCCCATAATTTTGTTTACGATACATCTCAAAACATCCTTTCAAACAATTATGTTTTGTGTGGTATGAGTGTCTCGAGACTCGGGCATCAAAGCAAGATGTATTTTTCGAGGCATTGAATCTTTGTCTAAAATGGAACTTACATATCTTCACTTGTAAACTGAATATAATCAAGAATTATGAGGTATATCTTTTTCTTTTATTTTTTTCTTATTATTTCGATATGCTTAAATTTTGCGCCACGATGTGCAAATATTTGCATCTGATGCCGATTTATGTCACATTATAGAGAGTACAAATTAATTTCATGTTATTAAAAGGCTGTATAATTTCTCTCTTTAGCATGTTATTCTATCATTATAATTTGAGTAGCGATATACACTCACATTGAATTTAAAGGATGAACATAATTCCTTGCATGCTAAATAGACACATTCAAGTGTAGACAAAAATTGGCCTTAAAGAATATATAACTAAAGTAGAATAAATACCTTCAATTTTTTCTAAAATTATGATAATAGAACACAAATTTACTCTTCACAAAAACCTTTAGATTGGAACACACTATTAATTTCACTTAAATCCTCGATATAGAACTTTCTAAATGTACTTTAATTGATACGTAATTCAGATATGTAAAATGAAGATATATAAGTGACGGCGAGTCAACTTTTCTAGGGTTTTGCTTTTGCAACCATCACATTACGCCTTCTCGGGCTCTTCGGAAGTTATTGCTATATTTTCTCCCATGGTTTCGCCCTCTGGTGTTCCTATATAATGTCCTTACCATCTTCAAACCTGGTTGTTTGCTAAGTGGTAGGAGATCTTGGAGAAAGTGATGGCACCAGGTGAAGTGCCTCGGAAATTTGTCCCAAAAGTCTTCCACAAGGTAATCATTCTCCTCCTCGATGTGGTTTTACCCTTTCATGAATTGATGGTGTTTTTGATGGTTAGAGAAATGTTTTCTCATTGGGTATTTTTTGGTCGCATCCCCTTTGAAAGCATGCTCAAGTCACAGGTTAACACAACTGAAATCCTCATGGATTCCATCTGCATAGCACTCAAAACTTGACCAAAGATTTTTTCCTTTTTGTTTTTCCGACCATGCCAATGTGCCGAATATTTTGGCTAAGCAAGCCACTCGGTGTGCTCATGACTCATCATTTGTGCTCACACCACAACACAAATACTTTGTGGTATCTTAATATACCAACCTTAAAGTCTAGGATAAGGTTAAATTTCTTAGCCTTCCTCTGCCATGTGTGCCCTTTACGCAAAAATTCCTACCTCGCTTGGGTGGGTCATTTTTTTGGAAGTGGAGAAATTCGATCACGCTCGTCTGCAGACGTGAGTATCTATTGAGATTGATATATCACAAGATCTTAAGGAATTTGTGGATATCCAAATGGGAGACAAGAGTAACTCTCGAGAGGGTCATGTACAAAAATTTTCCTAAAACGTGTTTCCGTTGCCAAACGTCTGCTCATAAAATCAAAGATTGTTCACTCTATATACCCCAAAACCACCTTGTGGCGGGCTACTCTGCGTCATTCAAATCCCGGGAGGATGGTTTGCAAGTTTCTAGAGGCCAATGAAATAAGAACAAACCCTAGCAATCTAAATCTTTTGGCTCCACGGTCATCTCGAAGCAACTATTAAGGAACACGTCCTTAGTATCCCAGTAAGGAGCCTATAACTACCGCTAAAGAACCAACTATTGGTGTCATCACCGTTACTCCATTGCCAAAGTACTCTAGCACACCCTTTGCGGCGTTGGTTCTCATGGCCTAGAAAAAAAAATCCCTCGTTCCCATCTTGCAATCCTCTCCTCTTCTACTACCAACCAACTCACGAGGGTCGGTCAACGACCGCATGATATCCTTCTTGCATCTCTTGAGATCATAGCCCAAGTCGCAACATGGATTCCACTAAAGAAAAATACAATATTCAATATGTCAACTAGAAAACAATTTATCTGCGGGATGTTTTGCATCACAATGTTGGTCGCTTCTTGCCTGATCAATATGATGCCCTTGATGTCTAGAGGATGGGGATATGGCTCTAGACAAACGTTTCCCATGAATTATTTCTCTTGTAATGTTTAGGTTTTTACGGACTCTGTCAATATTATATTGTGCGTGAAACTTGACAATGATGCACAACTTTAGATGTTTTGTTTTTGCGGAGAAGTTAAAACTACAAATTTTGAATTCTGAGATGGTATGCAAATCAATGCACGAAAGCTTGGATTTTATAACAATCATGGAGAAATGAGTGGAGGATTAATTTCACTTGTTGCTCTAAATGACAACCTTTATTAATTGACAATGCTTATCAACCCCACTAACTATTTCATATGGGTCCTCTTTAATTTTGATGGCCGCCCTTTTGGGCACATTAATATTATGCCTAAAATGATGCAACCTAAAGGGTCGATCTGTGGTGGTGGATAGCCAACTCCATTCCCGATGTTTCTTGGGTCATTCATGGTGACTTCAATATCGTTGAATCACCTAATGATAAATGTGGCCACCTACCCATGAGATCGACACCTTTTGAAAGGGAGGCATGGTATTTCATGCGTAGTAAATTTAGCTTTTTAAATCCTAATTCCACTCGCTTCCCCACTTATGTCGCTTGGTATATGTAGACCAATCTACGTGGAGGTATAGATCACGTTCTTAAATGGCTTGCAGGGTTATGTTGTCATCTCAAAAACATTTGAGTTTGATAACATTTATTCCATGTTAGTGGAGGTCATGCTGACTTTGTCCTTTCGGACCATTGTCGATACGATTTTCCATCTATTAGCATGATGCACACCATTTTTGTCATAAAATTCAATTATTTCTTAATACTACCTAGATGGAACATGGCCTCACTTTGTCATCATATAGAGCGGGTTTAGAATTTAGTTCCATGACTCATTCATTGTTAGTGGTTCCATTGACATCTGCAAACTATTTGGATCCATGGTGGGAAGACACGACTCGGAACAACTATATTTCTTTAGATTTATGGTAGACAGACTAGCAAAATCCAATGCCACTCATACTTCGCTAACACCTCGACCCTCGGTCGGTGGCATGGTGCTTCAAGTTGAACCTCTCTACGATTCTCTGCAGTTGTAGGTTTTTATGCTCTTCTGATAAATCCAAATAGTTGATAATTATAATGGCGGGAGCTCGATTATGAGCTCGGATGCATTAACTTAAAGTTGGCAATCGGGTCTTGAAAGAAATTTTTCTTTCGCTCGAGCTAAGAATCCTTCACAATAGATCAAGGCTATCATGGATAACGGATCCTAAATTATAGATCTATAGTTTATGATATAATCCTTTGTGAGCCACTACAAGCTCATTTTCTAAGCTCAACCTCCTTGGCGGCTCGTCAGCTACTCTTGACCAATGTATGCATGAGTTGTGCCGTAAAATTATCGGAATATCATAAGGTGATTTGTGAGAGAGCTGCTCACCATTGAAGACCTCCATGAAGCCACTATGCGAATGGCTAATAATAAAATGTCAAGATTGATGGATTCCCTTACGAATTTTATAAAGCCCTTTGGGATTACGGTCGGAGACACGACCTGCATCAAGTTTATATTGAAGGATTCTAAAAGTATTCTCTTGGGCCTAACATCAATAAGGAAACATCAAATTCATTCCTAAGCAATGAAACCCCAAGAAAGTCACTGTTGGTGGCGATTACACTACTAAATGTCTCCTACAAAATCATTTCCAAAGCATTAGCTCTGTGATTACACACTCTTTTTCCTATTATTATTCAACTAGAACAAACCATATTTATATAGGGTCATTTCATCTGAACAACATCATTGTTGTTTGGGAAGGCATGGAATGGGCCCATATGTCTAATTAGGCCGCCATGTTTATCAAAATTGACTTTGAGAAAGCTTATGATCGGATTGAATGGCCATTCATTTTAGCCATGCTCCAAGCCCTTGGATTTGGTCCCACTTTCATTCAAATGGTCAATATGTTGTTTGTTGATGCCTCTGCTCAAATCTCGATTAATGGCCTCGGCATAGATCCTGTTGGTATTTTTCACTCTATTCGGAAGGATCTCCATTGGCCCTTGAACTCTACGTTATTGTGGTAGAATTTGTTAGTTATCTCCTCGCTAATGCGAAGCTCAAGGTCTTGTTCACGGAATAGCTCTGCCTAATAAGTCCAATGATCAACTTCTTAATGGGCATTTCGTGGATGATTCCTTTCTTACTCTCATTGAAGATGAAGCGGACATTTCTGATGTTTGGATTTTTTCTTACTTGGCTCCTCTATTATATGGAAAAAAAAACCCGGTGTTATCGACAATCCTTCCTTCTGCACACAATGTCTTGCCACTTTCGATTGGAAAATCCTGGTACATGAGGGATTTTTAAGTTCTTGGGTATCCACTTTTCCTTTCAAACATCCCGGCTGAATTTGAACCGTGACATGTCATTCAACAGTAGCCAAAAAGATGGAATACTAGATCACCAAGCCTCTATCCTAGCCGAGAAAATTCAAAATATTCTCTAAAGTGCTTTTTACCACTCATGTTTATTATTCTTCATGTTGGGTTCCATCCAAAGCCTCCATTTAAAACATGGTAAAACTGGTCAAAGATTTATTTTGGGTTAATGGTTCTCTGAGACAAAGGTTCTCATCGAGTTGCACGGGATATATGTTATCACGCCTCGTAATTCTAGAGGCCTCGGTCTTATTCACATTCAACACCAAGGAAAGATATTTGTGCTAAATGGATTATTAGAAGCATTACTAGCCAAAAATATTGGAAATTTCTCATAAGAAATGGTATTACGGAAGGTTCACCCTATGGTTGTCTTTGCGTAGAAAGGCATAAGGTTTTCAACGTTCTCATCACTCATGTGCTGTCAAAATTATTGGCACTTTCATGCTTAACATCATCCGGAAAACGTTGGAATGTCTTAAACCTTGGGTTATATGGAAGGGGGACAACTTTCGTAATGAGATTTATGTCAACCAAAACTCTCTCTGGTAGTCACCAATTTTTCAATCTCAATACCAATGCCTAGTTGGCGTCCGGAATCTCCGCACTCAAATTTTTCAAATGCACAATTCACACTATTGAGTACTTTTTCTACAAAAGTGTGCAATCTTAGCTCTCTTGGCCAAAATTTAAAGCTTTATTTCGGCTTTCCAATCGGATCGGGACACTTTTCACAAAGTGATCAATTTTTCTGACCGCATGATGCAAAAAAATGTTGTTCTTTCCTCATGCCCTTGGTGGATAGATTAGAAATGGCATGTTGATGCCCACCACATTGAAAACTACAAATCCAAAGTAAGGGTTATCATTGGATTTCACCCCATCTACCATGGTGGAAAAACTCAATGCTCGATGGTGAATTCACTGCACCTCCTTCACACGAGGATGGTGGTTGAAACTATTTTGACTCTAGATGTGGAGCCTAAGATTGCTCATTTTCTCTGGTGTATTCTTCACTGCGCCTCCCTATCGAGCTCGTCTTACTCATATTGGGATTTTTATTCCCAAGTTCCCTTTCGATGGGCATCTAGAAACAATATTACATGTTTTCTAGTTCTTTCCCACAACTCAAAATGCATATAACTAGATTCATTCTTTTTCTTTCCTTCCCACCTCATTGTTTCACTTGTGACATATCATTTTGGGAGACAATCCCAAGCTTCCACCCATGTTCAACCAGATTTAGCATGTTTTTCGGAGGAGATTCTATTTTAGATTTGGAAAGAAAGAAATGGTTTTTCTTTGTTAATTCTTGATTGATCAAGATTTCTCTCTTTATAGTAAATCTTTGGTGATCTCCAATTTGCTTTTGCAGATTCGAGTTCGAGCCAACAAAGCGGTGTTGGAGGTGGATTACCTACAAACTTTATTATGCCACCGAGAAGAGGCTCCATGCAATGTGTCTCATGTGCCTCTGTCCCCCTCAAGGCCCTCCTCGCCTTTGGCTCATGGACGCCATCACATTCAATCTTAGCGTTGGGCATTTAGTTGTACTCATTGCTCGCCTCGGTGCTTCAATCGGAGCTTCTCGCCAACTCGCCACACGGCGGGGCTCTCCACCACAATCGACCTCCCAGCAGCGAGAGCTAGGGATCACATCCTTGCTAGCATGGTTAGGGCTCACCACCGAGGATTGGGGATCTCCTCCAGCCACTTCCACGCCTCAAGCAGATTTGAATCTACCACCACCTCTACCAATTTTTGAAAGTTCCCTCCTCTCGGCCTCGCCATTCCTACTCGTGTGGAATTGGAACCGAAGGATGAAGATGCTTGTGGGTGGGCTCCTCTCGATGTTGGAAAAGATCTATCGGGTTTAGATTGGTGGATGACCAGAATCCACCCTCCTCGAGAATGTTTGCTAGTTGTCCTCTCTTAAGATTTTCCTATTTTTGTTTGTATTTTCCTAGGCTTGGCCTAGTTTGACTTTTTGTTGTTATAGGCATTGCCTTGCATTTTCATGGTTTTGGGGCTTTCTCTCATCTTTGCTTTTTTTGCTGAAATTTATCTTGTATCATATTTTATTTAATATAATATAAGATCCCTTTTCATCAATATATATATATATAAGTGACATGGAAAAGTAGGAAGAGGAAATGGAGTGAAATACATTTTTACAAAACCAACTGCACCACATGTTTTACTGATATGATTAGCATGACTCTTCATTAGCATGTGTTGAGATCATCATGGACGGTAAGAGAATAATGTTGGATTATAATAAACTATAAATTGTATGTTAAATGTGTGATGTAAGCGTCAAAGGGGATGTGTCAAATAAGTCAATTTTGAGCGAGTGAAATATCAAAGGAGGAGGTGCGATGAAATAGGGGTTAGAGGGAGGAGAAGTAAATTGTTGTCTAATAAGATAGTGGGAACCTTGGTGTGAAACTCATATTTCTTATGACCATATATATATGACTCATGCTCCATTATTCAAATCATATGAATGATGAAGATGGTATGGTGTGCATCTCGACAAGGTAATTTAATTTCGATGATGAATTCTTGAAAGGGAAACTTGCATGTTAGAATATTTTAAATACGAAAAATTTGGGTTTGAAGTACCTTATGTCAACTGTTTCATGTGCATTTGTGTTTTAGGGTTTTTCTTTAGTTATTAATGAATTGATTAGGGTTTTGGTCAATAATAATCATGATGACATTATCTACTAATAACAACCAACATATAACATCAACCTTCTATTATCCCAAATGCATGTTAGGTGCATTTTTAGACTCCTGCGATATTTGAATCATGGACTTGACATATGTTAGATGTGGAAGCTCTACGCTTAAGGTTCATTATGTGGTCGATTCCATGCATAAATGAAATAAAGGTTTATCTTCATCATTTAGGTAGTAGTCAAAATTCCCTATAGCAACAATGTTGATGATGTTATTTATTAATGCCCAACGACACGAAACCTTGACCTCCCATTTTCCTTTAATCGCATCAGCAATATATTAGAGGCTCATAGTTGGAAATTAAAATTTGTGCAAGTAATGTGCAACACATTGAAAAAACAAAGGGAAAAATAGTGTGAATGCTTGTGATGTCTTTCGCTTTGTAGCTCATCCAAGCCTATAAATACGGAACATTTTTTGTTTGAATATTATAGTTCACTTTATTGAATTTTAAGATTTGTCTCATAGTAATCCAATTTGGGAAAACATCCATGAATGTAAATTCTTGTTAACACAATAATTTCAGCAATGGTATTTTATAGTATTGTTAACATAGATAATTGATGGCGGTCTAGATCTTTGTATTTATATATAAGTGTTGGAGTCTACTTTTACAATATGCATTTTTATGTACAACTATAGACAAATTTTTATTTATTTACAATGTAGGTTTATAGAAATGATTATTAGCGCAATTAATATTTGAGTCATTGGAAAAAGAGGAAAATTATTTGTTGCATGCACACTAGTGCCCTTGATTATCTAGTTGATCCTTGAGGTTATAAGGAGGAAATGTTTCATTTTGAATATTATAAGTTAGTTTTTAATTATTAGAATTTGTTCGCATTAATATAATTGCAAAAGATAGCTTTAACTATATTTACTTCTTTAAATTACAAATTAAGCAACCAATATCATGCATTATTGATTGTGGATAATTTGTAATTGACATTCTTTATGTAAATGTAAGTGATGGTGTTTGCTTGTACACGGTTCATTTTATCGATGCAAATGAGTATTTTTATTTGTGAGTTTTCTATTGTTATTTTCAGGGATGCATAATGTTATGGATTAAAAAAAAATCACTTAGGTTCTTCCACCAAAGTAATGAGAAATACATCTACAAAATGTGGGCATAAAATATCTTTATGTCCCGCACCTTTTCCTTAGCTCAAATTATTGATACCCAAATAATATTTGTTATTTATGATCCATTTTATTAGCTTGATCGCAACATGATTGAAATTGAAGGAAAATAAATTAAGAAATGGAAATTCCAATTGGCCCCGAGTGTCAAAACCTAACCACAATGTTGGCTTCTTGTAGCACTTTGTAGCCCCTATTTTGGATTTTTTTCTTTGATTAATTGTAGGATAACATATGATGCACTAATATTTAAAAATGATTGAGCCCTCCATCGAGTCATATGAGTGCGAGATTGAATTTATTTTCCAATTAAAAAGTTTAGAATAACTTTGATGGGTTGGTATGGTTTTAGATTTTTTTAATGTTTGAGAGGTGTAAAATTTGTTTGGCTTATATTAAGAAGGTCTCATTAAAATATTTTCCATGTTGACGAGAAAACAAGGAGAGAAGTTTGCAGGGCGATGCACAAATATGATCAAATAAGTATTGAGTAAGTTGTATGAATATAGCCAAAAAATAGTATCAAATCTGATGAATAACATTGTATTGTGTCTATTTTAAGCAATATGGATGGGTCTCTTAACTTGTCCTTAAGTTCTAGGATGCCAACATGTGACCCATAAGTAATCAAAATAAATTATTGTTTTCAAATAATATGGTTAAATGTTCCTTTTTTTTTTTACAGCGTCAAAATTTTCCATTGGATGACATGTAATTTGTTACATAAGATGAAGAGTAGAATATAAAGATAGAAAAAAAAAGATTTTCAATTGGAATATGTTTACTTTGTTGGATTAAGACAAAGAGATAAATTAAAAAGTGGAAGAAAATAAAATAAATACGAACATGTCCCACACTTGTTCCACAACACATATTTTCCTATCCAAAAATTATGTACCATTTATAATTCACTTTATCATCTCTATCATGGTCACATTATTCACATGACTACAATTTACATTTAAATGGGTTCATTATATATATATATATATATATATATATGACAAGTTTCACATTGAGAACCCAATCACATCTTCCACATAATATAACCAATAAAACCAGAATATGAATCATGATTATTTAAAACTAAAATTAAATTTCATTTTGTAATTTTCCACTCGTCGGGACTTTCTTTATCTTTATGGATGCTGATTTGTGGGGCCGGGGACTTTTAATCAATATTAATAATGAAATTTAGTATAATTTATCGTGCATTATATATTTTCCAAGCACACGTTTGATTTTATTAATCATGAAATCCTCTTAACCATATACGTCTTTTAGATATTAAAACAAAAAAATTATATGAATGGTCTGGAAATGTTAAGGAGAAAACTCTCATACTCATAATTGCCTTTTAGATCAGTACTTACCTAAACCCTAAAACTAATATCGCGACATAGTTTGTAGACATGCAAATCGAATATTAAACTCAAAAAAAGTGTACATGGCTTGAGTAGGTCTACGTTGCCAGCAAATTAAATGATTTCCGATAGTTTGAATGGGACAAATTGCTCTATGCATTCCTCATATTCTCTTTCAGGATAAGATTTGAAGCTTGAGCAAAATTGTTGAGTCCTCTTTGTAGAATGCGAAGATAGATGCCATCAGTAGATGGGTCAAATCAAATGAGCTTGTAATTAATTTATCATTTGACACCAAGCCCATTTTGTTTATCCATCGTTGTTGATTTTACCAGTAAATGAAGCTTCTTAATCCTTAACAAATCTTTAGTCTTGTTTATATCTCTTGGGAAGACCCAGCCCAAGCGACCTCGGAATAGTGCACCAATTGGGAATGGAATTATATCTCTATGCTGGTGATTCTAACAATATCAAGGTGTTTCCGTAGGATAACTTTTATGGAGGAGATTGAATTCCCTTGGGCTTCAAAGTACCTTTCTCTTTGTAGTGGTTTAAACCATATACATCTCAGAACATCCGGAATAAATATTGATAGACCACCTGAAGCCACATTTGGAATCCATAAAAGCAATTCCATGTTCTTTGACAAATAAATTTCTAGTGCTGAATCACAAAAAAATGATTAAAACTCAGCACCAAATTATTCTCCACTTGAATTTATTTGTTGGCATTGCTTATGGCCAACTAATTTAATAGTATTTTCACTTCGAGCCCACTTAACGATGATAAAATAAACATTTACCTTTTCAGTTATATTAAATAATAAGTTGTGCCTTCCAATATGGCTGATTGGAAATTCTTCCTATGATAATAAATTCAAAAATCCAAATAAATACCCACAGCATTTTTCAGGAAGGCATTGTCATCTATTTTCTCTCATGTTGTATTAATTTGGACAACTATTGTATCCCTTACGCTACCACCCAAGAGTTATTTGCATACCATATAATGGAAACATTTCTGGCCGATTTTCTTTAGTATTTGTCATCTTCTATACTTGATAACAAGACTTAGAAAACTTAACTATGAGGAAAGATGAAACAAAGGCTTTGACGATAGCAAAGTTATGGATGATATAAACGTATTTTCCTTTTCTCGCCAATCCATTTCCCACAACTATTGTATCCCTTACGCTACCACCCAAGAGTTATTTGCATACCATATATTGAAAACATTTCGCGATTTCCTTTAGTATTTGTCATCTTATATACTTGATAACAAGACTTAGAGAACTTAACTATGAGGAAAGATGAAACAAAGGCTTTTACGATAGCAAAGTTATGGATGATATAAACGTATTTTCCTTTTCTATGCCAATCCATTTCCCACCACCGAGTTATGTCTCTGCACTTAGTTTTCCAATACACCCACTATAAACATTCAAAATACGATTAGCACTAAAATGTTTTTCACAACAAACATAGCATTTCAAATAAGAATAGTCTTGCTCGTGTCGAATGTGCTTTGTCGGTCGAATATCAAATTTTTCCTTGTAACACCCGTACCATTCAAATGAAAAATCTTCGTTTGGCACATATTCAAATGTCCACCATCATAAATCGGTCACGCCTACTTGCCACCAACACGCATACTCATTGAATAATAAAAAATAATATGTCTACGAAAGGGATGTTGGCATTGTCAAAATCCCCAAACCCAAGTTTAACTTATACAAAGTCGGCCTAAATATTTTACTATAAATCATACGTGAAATGTACGATGTGAATGCCGAAAGGAATATAGTGAAGAATAAGAAATGGATGAAGATGCGAGTACAACTCTTCTTCGACATTGATATTACTCATTATTCTTACTTTGAATTGGTTTTATAGACATTGTTATCATATTTTAGACATTGATAAATGGACATTGTTATATTTGATTAGCTTATTTGATAGATAATATGGATGTTTAGACTTATGACATGATTTACTGGATGGATTATATGCATGGATTGACATATCACCATTTGATGATTTAGAGTTATTCTTTGTCTTGACACATTCAATTTGATATATAGATGTTTCTAGATGATTTAATGGGTTTAGTGATCTTATTGCTAATTGATAAATTGATAAAATCGAAATATTTAGAATTGTGAACAAATTGGAATTACTTCTTTTAGTGATGATTCGAGTTATGATAATTGATGATATGAACCGATATGTATATGCGGGTGTTTTATTATCTTGATGTCATTAATATGGCCACAAGGCCGAGAAAGTTATTGTTTTGATTTTTCATGTATTTCCAAGACAATAAACAAATAGGGGAATAGGAGACCAACGGTGAAGAAATTTAGGATATTGGCAACAGTCGCCTTGCAACTAGTGTAAATGTATTATGTTCTTTTTATTAGATTGTTAGGAGGTCCCCATTGGGGGGTGAACACACAATGTGACCCTAGGTAAATCTATGGTTTTTCCTTGTTGATTTTTTTTTTGTTTGTAATTATATTTTTGTTAGTATTTTGGGAGTCACTTTTATTATTTTTGTTAAGTACTCCATTTAATTTAATTAAACTTGATTAGTTCTGTAAATAGGGATGTGACAAAAGGGGTAATTAATGTGAGTAGGTAGTTCTTGGTTTGTGTTGGATTTGAAAGGGATTTTATTGATTTTGAGTGGTGTGTACTCAACCTTGCATGTAAATTTCGGATTTTGACTTTCAAGCCCATTTTGGAGGCTTGTGGGACAAGTTAATCTTGTCCCACACCTCTTAAATTCACCCACCCACTATGCTTATGATGTGAGGTGCTTATTTTAAGCCTTTTTGTGTATTTTAATGGATAAAAAGATAAATTAATTGCACTTTTCTTACAAGAGTCTTTAATTGTGTCCTTTAGGGGTGTGGGTTTGGGTTTGAGTGTGTAAGAGGGTTGTCATTCCCTCAACCACAAATTTATTATTCTTTGGGGTTTGGGTTTGACCTTGTGATGTGGAATGGAGGAGAAATGATGTGACATCCTACATGGAGCCACATCACCTCTCTCTCCTCTCTTTTCTATTTATTCTAATTTGTTTGAGGATTTGGGGGTTACTTGTTTTATTTTTGGTCTCTTGCATTTGGAGGTGCTTTATTTTGGAGTGATAGTTAGAGTTGTAGATAACTTGTCATTTCTTGTACTTGGAAAGGCTTGGAGCTTAATTGTGGATTGGATACTCTTGTTATGGAAAGGTAGTGTCTTAACCCATGTTTTCTTTTGATATCTTATTGTTCTTATGTTTGTGAATGTAAGTTTTTACATGTGTAATTTTAGGAAGTAGAATGGACATTAGGTTGTGTAGGAGAAAATGGAAAGGGGGACATTTTGAAGGAAGGCATAAGAATTTTTATCGGACATTTTAGGAAGGAGTTAGATTGGGGTGTCCCACGTTTTTGATAAGTAGAACTTGTGCTTATCTTGTTTGTTTCATTGTGGGAAGCATAAGAGTGAGGGATCCATAAGATCTTTTTCTTTGAGGAGCAATAAGAGTTTTTGAGGGTAGTGATTGAGTTCTTGGAGGTTTTAAGGTGGGCACCCAAACCCTTGGGAGGCATAAGTAGATTCCCTATGTTCCTTTCTCTTTCTTGGCTTGAGTTTAGAGCCTTTGTGTGGGAAACTTGTGTGTGTTGATGTGATTTTTGTTGTTACTCTTGTTGTGTTGAATGTTTGGTTTGAATGTGATTGTGGAAGCCTTGTTAAGTTTCCAATGGTTTTCTTATACCCCTCATTGCTTCATTGTTGGGGCTCAACGATGACGAGGAAAGCTTATATTCCTCATTGGATTATATGTTGGGTTGAGAATGTTTCCTACTCCTATCTTAGATGTTGTGTTTGAACTTTGGGAAGAAGGTGGAGCTCAAGTGAAGAATGGTCTTAGTAGCACTTGGAGAAAATAAGAAAGATCCCTCTTTGTATAAAAATTTTACCATGTTGTCTCCATTTGAATGGAGGGCTTGTAACTTGCATTTTTAAGAATTTCAATCTCTTGTAAATATGTTGAGAAATAGTTGATTTGTATTGAGATCTCAAAATGTATGTGTGTTGGAAAGTAATAAAAAAGATTGAATTTGTTACTATGTATATTACTTCATTTTGAAAACTTTACTAAGAGTGTTTTGAATGGATGAAATTTTAGTAACCTCTCTTATCTTGTTGTAAGCAAGAAACTAGTTGTTTAGAGTATTATAGAAATAAAACAAAAATATATATCTCCTCTTTTCTTATTGTATTAGGTTGAGTAAAAATGTTACTAGTTTTCTCATTTTTCACTTTATATGAATAAGTAGAAAATTTGTAGTTAGCTTGACTTGTTTTACCCTACACTAAATATCTAGTTGACCATTTATTTAAATCAAACAAAAAAAGAAGTATATATATGTATATGTATATAATTATATTTAAATAAATAAATTTATATATATTAAATATATTATAATACGCATATTTATTAAGAATAAATAGAAGTATTTTACTTTGTGAAATAATGGTATTATAAATAAATAAATGTGTGTGTGTGTACATACATACATACATACATATATATAGTGTGTGTGTGTGTGTGTGTGTGTGTGTGTAATTTTGTATAGTGTTAAGCGCTTTGGCCATCGTGTAGTCTGTGGGGTTTGTAGTGTTTAAAGTGGGGAATGGGGAGGGTCGCCAGGCCGCACCCCCACCCCATATTAATATGGCATGGGGGTGGGTTCACCGACCCCCACCCTCCCCCCACGACCCCCGCCCCACCGCTTTTAATATTTAACAATGAAATGTGTGGGTGGGAGCCGAGCCCCATAATACTTTTAAATCGCCACTTTTAAAACAAGCGGCCACTATGTTAATACACAGGTTATACCTTCTACTATATAATATTGTCTATATAAAACTACCTTAGCTTCATATATTAATATAATATATATTCATTTGTGTGTGTGTATATATATCATTTGTGTTTATTCATCTTTTAAAATAAATACAAAATGGGGAACGATGTCCATGCCTAAATAGGGTAAATGCCATGAAATTGGTCAATAACAAATAAAATTTAACCAAACCTAGGAGATGGTAAACGGAATAATTTAAAAATGTAAACAAACCCCAAAATGGTTACTGAAATAGAATGAACAACAAAATGATGAGTATCCATCCATGTGCCTCAATAGCTTCCCATGGCCTACTTTCTTCTCTTTCTCCTCCCAAAACCTGCAAATAAAAAATGAGCAAATAAACCAAAGGAAAAGAATAAGCAAACTCAGGAAAGAAGTTTAGGGTTAGTTTGAATCCCTAAGATCCAATGATCTAGATTTAATCCATCCATATGGCTAAGAAATACTCTTACAAAAGTTAGGTGAGAATTAGGTGGGAATATGTTTTAAAAAGAAATGCATGTGGTATTTTTGAATGAGACCACTTATAGGGTGTTAGGAGGTAAGTTAATTTGTGACCTTAATGTTTAGTTGGTGAATTTTAAAATAAAAATCCCTTGACTCTTGTATTTAATTAAATCAAATTTACTCAAGGGTAACTAGACAACATTTATATTAGGGATTAAATTTATTTGTATTTAATTTAATGGGAGGGTAAGTTTAGACTTAGCCCTAGAATAATAAATTAATAAATGACATTAGAACTATGTTACTAAATTAAATAACAATTAATGAGGTATTTTATTCCCAAGTTTGGAATTAAATAATATTCTAGCCGATTAAAGGTTACCACATTGAAACTAGTTTAAACCAAAAAAACATATTACAGTAAATTTTCAAATCTAACTATTGGGTTGTTTTGAGTTTTGTGCGAAAAACTTTGTGGGCGTTACACTTGGTATAAGATTATTGGGTTAACACTTGGACCCTTGGGAACACTTGTAAACACATACAATTAACCTAGAATAACCAATAACTAGATCACACAACATTGCATGATTTTTTTAAAAATTTAGAAAACCTAGAAAACTATAATAAAACATAGAATAGTGAACTAACTCTCATCTTGATTTTGCATGAGGAAAGAATCGGATGAAGGGATTTTGGAGTTAGACATACCACTTCTAGAGCTGAAAATTTCGCTATAGTGCCATAGATACTACGAGATATTGCGGGATGTCAATGCAGGCCATATGAGATGGAGTAGTAGGGGCACATCCTGAATCGGCATGATAGGAGCCATCACATGAGGCTCAACACCCTTCAAGACACAATAATGAGCATAGGGTAGATAAATCCCACATGGATTCGGTTAGAGTAGATTCACCTCGGAGGGGCATACGAGATAGGGTTACGGGACTCGAGAGACATATCTAGGAGCCCTAGGTTGAGGGAGGATCATGTAGAGAGACCTATGGGTGAAAGTCATCAATTGTAGATCACATCGGGAGATACTAAAGCTAGTCCCATCTCATTATTACGCAATATAAGAGGTTTTTAGGAAAATTCTAAGTTAGTGAGCTTGAGTGGGTGCTTGAAGCTTTTCCCATGAACTAGAAACATAAAGGCTCGTATTCATTTATCTTACGAGGGATGTAGAAGATGTTAGGTGGAGGAGGCCCAGGAGAAGAAGCTCCATGTAGACTTGGAGACAGATTACATGGGAGCTCTTCGAGGAGTGGTTCGAGGATTAGAGACATATCTAGGAGGTTTATTCAACAGAGGATAGATGAGTTCCATGAACTACGTCAAGCATCCATAACGGTAAAAAAGAGTAAGAGAGTCAATTTCTAGACTTATGCATTCGTATGTCAACTCCATGAAAGATGACTAGGTCGGAGATTCACATGTTCACGAGGGCTTTGAACTTGGATTATCAGTAGAGTATCCATTATATATCCATAGACCTTAGTTGAGGTTGTTGATAAGGAATATATTACAATTGAGACCGGGGGAAGAAGTAGCAGGCCGGAGATAGAGTGTGGATGCATATTTAGCGATTCTGCAGATAGTAATTCAAGAGTGTCGAAACTCCTCCTCCTCGTGGTGTACATGGTTACTGCATAGTCTTCATTCAAGCCACCTCAACAACATCAATGCAATAGTCTCATCCACCGTTCGGACCTCCACAAAGATTTGATACTCGAAGGGAAGGAGTATGGGATGTTGATCAAAGAATACTTGGCAAAGATCATACTGAGGAGTCCGCCACGGGATAGAGGCGAGGATCAAAGTGTGGAAGTACAAGAAGGACCCATGCACGAGATGCAAGTTCAAATTCTAGGACTTAGCCGGTTTTGAGCATGAAGATGTATTTTTAGGAGATGGCATATGGAACACACCAACGAGGTAGAGAAACATGCGCCATGCATTGTCTATATTTGGAAAAGTAGTTCAAAGTGTCATGCATGGAGACAAGCTAAGAATAGAATTAGCACTTGAGTTAACTACAAGAGGACTATAGATAGTGCATATTGCACTTGCATGTGTGGCTATCAATAACATGTGACCTATTTCTAGAATAGATAAGCGGTGAAGGAAAGTCCCACCTATATATATGATGTTAGGTGCATAATATAAGAGAGATATCACAAAGCGTGGTGTATGTATGATTCTTGATGTATGAATGTGTGTATTAGATCCATACGCATCTTTATATAAATTGACATTAGTGTAATAAACTTCTATATTTATTAATAGATGGAAGATATTGGTTGAATCTAAGTATCATTTTGTGTAATTGAGTAGTGCATGTTATTAATTCAATGATGATTATTGTTTAAGCTTGTTCTTTCATAGATCTGTGGGTAGCTTACATTGTAGAATGATGGATTAGTTATGAATCTATATGTTTCTTCCTTCATCATGTTAACATCCTATTACAGCAACCCTAAAAAGGGACTTGGTACCTTTGCGTGCTTTAGGTGAGTGCTCAGTCTAGGATGAGTGATGTGTCAAGTGTGACTAGGGTGTTATCTTGCAAATTCTAGGCTGCATCATTGGTTATGTTGTGGGACCTCTTTTTCAGTTGTTTTCAAGATGGTTCGTGATGAAGACATACCGAGTTAACTCTAGCAAGTATTGAGGAATGGATACACAATCTGGAGGAATAATATGCATGACATTTTAGCAGTGGATCTAAGTTTAATACACGCACTTGGGTAGAATAGAACCTATATGACAGTTTATATGAGAGCTTTTTCACTATCTTTCCAGTAGAACTATACGAGTGGCTTACTGCTTATGCATCTCAATGGAATTGGAGGTATCGTGTACTTGTCGGACATATGAGGAATTTCAGGCCCTACATGATGCTGATATGATCTGGAATCGTGTGGTGGATACGTGGTTTCTTGGTGTTCTAAACGGTTATATTATGGAATATTTAATTTTGATGTATTCGTGCCCGAGGTATCTGAATTCTAGTTTTCACGGTATCAAGAGGAACATATTTGTAAGGTATTCCATTGGTGATCAAAATATTAATGGTAACCTTGAACCTAGATAATAAACCGATGGCTAGCTAAAATTCACCACGCGTAAAGGTAGGGAACAAGTTTGGTATTAAGATGGCGTAGACCTAGTGCTAGAAAAGCAAAGAGAGGAGTGGTGGCTTAAGTATAATGAGGCATGTGAGAGGGAAATAGAGAAGCAACATTTCATTGCAGAAAGTATGGCGTTGAGGAAAGAGTTGGCTCGTGAAGGATTTATGGCTCATATAGAAGATGTGGGCCAGAGCATCAGGGAACTCCCCATCTTAGAAAGCATGATAGAGATCCTTTCTTGGCCTCACACGAAGTGTGCCGGCATAGACTACTTGGGGCCCAGCGTGCATCTTAATCCACCTAGTGACCTAGCCTTTGCGCTTGGTTTTTCAGTATCTAGTATGACAAGTAACCAACAAACTAACTTGGGAAGTAGGAAAGCGAGAGTATGTCGGGTATTAAGTACATCAATGGCAGGACAAGTGGCTTCAATTTCATTTGAGGATCATTCTTGGGTGCATCATTTGCAAATAATGTAAGTGCGTAGAATATTGGACTCACCTCTAGAAGTGGAACTACTTCATAGGCTATGTCACGGGTTCATATAGTAATATTATCGAGAACACAGGAGTACATCTACAAGCCCTATTCCAACTATAGGTGGTGGATCAAGAGGTATAGTTGGTTCTAGTTCCGGTGGATCTGGCGGTTCTAGAGGAAGAGGGAACACAGGAGGTTCCAAATCAGGTGGTCGAGTCTGCGGCTGACCACAAAATATTTATATGGAGATGTCTTTTCATCTCCCAGGAGTATAGAGGCATAGAGGATGCTTTGTCAAACATGTGCATATGTGTGAAATCTTGTGGTGCGCTAAAGGAATCACAATTGTTGAGTGAAAGGAACATGAATTCTCTCTACTACATTACAGGGGCATACACACGGTTGGTATAGGAAGTTTGACCCTAATTAAACTTGTGTGGATTATGCGGCATTGAGAGATGCCTTCTTGAAAAGAGTTACACATCCCCAGTTTGTGCGAAGCGTATAAGTGCGCTCAAAGATATCAAGCAAGGCACTACGAGAGTGTATGTGAATATGATACTCCTTTTAAGACACTTATCTAAGTTGTCTTATGATATTCACGCTTGACATTCACATGATAGTTCGTTGGAGAATTGATTACACCTTTTAGGAGGGCATTGTCACATAAAACATACATGGATCCGCATGTGAAGCACTAGAAGTAACTTTACATGCTAAGGTAGTTGGGAGCATTGACATTGGCGTCAGGTCCATTTCTAGAGCATAGATTGTAGCTATGTGCAAAGCGATTAGAAAGTTATCGGTAAATTTAGCCAATGAAATGCGCTCGAGGAATTTGGTGTCTGACGATTGTGAAGTGGAAGGTCACACCAAGGATGTTTTCCCTCGCAGATTTATACGCTCATTAATCTTTGATTGTGAGATCATCATTTGAATCATGAATCGAGTCACTATCCTTTGTTCACATGAGATAAGGAAGAATGTATCTTTCTTTTGCAAGATTTGTAGGTCCACGACCCATGATACTGAGGATTGTTAGTTGATTGGTCAAATCCAGGATGCTATAGACATTGGAATATGATAGAAAGTATAGTAGATAGTTCTAAGGGTAAGAACAAGCACCGGGATCAAGATCATAATCAAAGCGTGCTATGATAGGAATGAGGGCGTTTTGAAGGAGGTTGTGGAAGAGGGCGTGGATATCATGTTGGATATGGAGAACAAGGCCGAGGTGGAGGAAGAGGAGAGTTCCCTCATGGGACATGTTATATGTGTGGATCTCACGACCACTACAAGTGTGAATGTCCTCATAATAATGCATGTTCTTTTTGTGGAAGGAACCATAGCTGATGAAGAGTGCACAGAACTTATATGAGCATTTGAGCAAGCGAGCATAAGCAAGAAAACAAAGGTGTAGGGATGGTTAGAATCCATCATGCGGTACAAGACTAATGGATGCCCAAGATAACGAAGGACCTGAGGCATTGAAAATAAAGATCACTACACATGTTGAAGTTGTGCGCACGTGAGAGGCATTACTGCTGGAATCCTATGATTACTAAGGAGGAGGTTTTACATGTAGAGGTACCCAGATCTGCTCATTAGAAAGAAGTTTACCAGGATAACATGGAAGTGCTAAGGAATCTTCAAGATGAGATACAAGTACCTAAAGGAGCAAAGAAAGCATCGAGAGATAGTCAAACCCAGATATCGGTGATCTACGGGAGGTTGGAAAGATGTTGCACCGGAGAACATTATTCCACTATTAGGAAGTTGGTTGAAAGGGAACACTCACGCGCACGTCTTGAGACTAGACAACAGATTCTACATGCAAATATTCCCCATGATAGCATTGACTATGACAAATATATTACTCCAAATTATATTGTGGATGGGTGTCTGCGGTGAGAAACATATTGATTGATATAGGCATGGAAGTAAATTTGATGACATTAGATGCATAGGTACAAATGGGGAGACTTCCATTGTAGCCATCATCTAATGTGATATTCATGGAAAACCAAACTAAGGCCACTCCTATAGGGGTATTGAAACATGCATCTATAACTATAAAAGGGGCCAAGTTCACTAGGGATTTTAAGGTGTTAGCACTTGCGAAAGCGAGAAAAATTTCCGGCCTTTCTTGACACCCTTGGTGTTATGCAAATAATGCTTGACTTGAGATTAAATAAGGGATATATCAACTTTGAAAACAAGGAAGAAAGGGTTGTGATACCTTTGATAGATGGAAGTCTACACCTATGTTGAGCCTCTGGGTGAGGACTTAAACAAAGTCTATGTACGTCTATTCAGACCCAGAGGTCGGTGAGCCATCAAAAGAAGGAATCCTCCGGTGGAAGGATTCTCATTATATAGTGATCTATGAGTATTGCTTTTGATAATTGGGCTCATGGTACATATGAATTAGTAGGTGTGGTGAAAAGCACGGTTGCGTGTAAGAATATATTTCACTCTCTTCGAATAATAGAAATCACAATACCTTGGTATACCATGGCAGAAGACCTTTCTGCCTTTAAGAAGGCCATGGAAACATAGTGGGAGATCCAGTTATAAGGAGGATATGTTAGTATAGACATTGCACGAGACGATGGCGCGGGTGGGTAGTCACAAAGATAATCTTATAAAGCCCAGGAAGAGATTGGAATAGCTTTTCTACTAGGTTTATAAGGAGCAATGCACCTACGTAAATCTACACTTATCATGGTGATCGACCTATTCAACATCACATTCAACGAGTGTGAGAGACTTTATGCAATGGGACATGAAGAATTACCACCTTTACTGCAGGTGCGTCGGTTATATTCCATGCTTTACTGAGGATGCGCACGAACTTGGTATGTATATGCGGTACTACATAGAGAAGCTGGGAATTGTTAAGCATTGGGTTGCGGTATGATCTAGACATTTAACTACTTCTCGCTCAACCTCACCGTAGTAGAGGCATTAAAATTTGTCAAGCGCTTAACTATGAGAGATAGTGCAAAAAACATAAGAGCATATTCGGGAATTATTCGGTGAGGCAGGAGGTCGGTGCATGTTTTGAAAAGGAAGAAGAAATTGACTCCAAATTACTTGAGTGTGCTTTCCTTGAGAAAGAGAAAGAAAAGATGGTCTACATCGTGGATGACATGAGGAAGTTGAGAACCCGGATATTAAACATTCACACACGGGGTGCCGCGAGATCTTGGGCAGGTAAGAAACAAAGATGCACGCGCTACCATGAACCCATGAAGACAAAGAAGGTGAATATAGATTAGGAGGATCAACCTAAAGAGGCCATAATTGGAGACTATTGGTCGGACTCGAAGGTAGCAAAAGATCATCGAGTTACTCAAGGATTATCAAGACCTATTCCCTCGAGGATATCATGAACTTAAAGGTGTGCATGAATCACTTGGGAAATTAAGATCAAACCTAGGAACGGTGAATGATCGATTACTGAAAGAGGCCTTATAGGATCAATCCTAATTTGTGTGAAAAGGTGAAAGAGGAAATTGATAAAATGTTGAGATCTTGCATTATCAGCCCCTTGATGAGTCGAATGGGTTAGCCAATGGTGATCGAGTATCGAAGGAAAAACAGACTAGGATATGTGTGACTACGAGGAGCTGAATGCTACATGCATCACGATCCATTCCCTATACCATTCACTAAGGAAATACTAGAAGGAGTTGCAGGGCATGAAATATATTCTTTCAAAGATGGATTTTCAAGTATCATCGGGTTAGGATCACTCGGGAGGATCGAAAAGACAACATTCACTCTTGAATGGGGTAGCTTTTCCTATCTTGTGATGCCCTTTGGATTGGAAATCGTGCTTGATGTATTCTCACACATAGTTGTTCAAGCATTCAAATATTTTATTCACAACTTCTTATAGGTCTATCTAGATGATTGGATAGTATATGGGCTTGTGAAAGATCATTGTGACAATCTGCGCTTAGTGTTTGAACAATCACGAGACAATTGAGTATCTCTTTGAACATCAAAAATGCATATTTGCTACACCATTTGGGATCTTTGTTAGGACATATAATCTGAAAATAATGTTTGCTAGTTGATCCGGCCAAGGTTGTAATCATTTTAGGCACAGGAAGCACCACCTGGCCAAAGTGAGGTGCGTGGATTCTTACGTGATACGAGGATATTACGAGAAAATTTATAATAAGGTATGCCAAAATTGCTACACCCTTGGAAGAATTTGAAGGGGAAAGTTACATTTATTGGGAGAGAACCGTAGGAGGCGCGTGTTTGAGGTATTATAAGAGAAACTTACTACGGAACCCATTTTGCACTTTCCATCATGAGATAAACCATTTCATGTGCATATGGATGTTTCGGTATGGCCATTGGCAACGTGTTATCTCAACTAGAGAAGGTATTATAGATCATCCAATATGTTTTGCTAGTAGGAAGCTAA
>CM031237.1:157372848-157442848 GCA_018340775.1 Taxus wallichiana var. yunnanensis
TTATGAGATTTCTATTTCTGGATCTAGAGGATAGGGTCCACATCCATAATAATCACTTAATAATCCTCTTCACCTAAAGTAAGCACCTCAAGTCTATTATGACATGTATCTCCAATTACAAAAAATTTAGAGGTATTGAAAATGCAGCAGAGCATGTGTACAAGTGTGAGATACTATGGTATTCTAAGCAAATTACAACTTTATATATGGTAGCTGTTGTATGTATTTTATATACGTTGAGTATAAGAAAGTGAAACTCATGTACACAGAGGTCCAAGAATTAGAAACAAAGTGTTTAAAGAGATTTGTAACTAACCTGCGTAAAACTCATGCGAGGCATGCCAGTAGCTTCAGTTCCCTGAGCAGATGATGACCCGCTGTGCTCCCCGTGTATAAAAGAGAAAATATGAATACATGTACAACATACACGTGAAACAAATTATAATAATAATCTAGTGCAATTAAATGATTTATTAAAAATGTAAGTTTGTACAACTTGAAACTTACGTTTGAAACACGCCCAACCGCAGTAGAAATAGCATGTCAACACCGGATGTTTCCTTCACCGCTCTTGCTATTTAAAATAAAATAAAAATTAGTTTTTACATGTATGTACATGACGTACAATCATATATATATATATATATATATATATATATATATATATTAATATCTCAAAAATGTGAATTAAACTATTGTACACATATATATATTATTTAAATTTATTTAAAATTTACCTCGTGAAAGACCAATATCAATGGTTCCAGCTCCAAAAACATTCCCCAAAGATCTCATCTATAGAAAAATCCCATCGTGAACTAGCAAATGATGTCTCACCTGCGCAAGGCATACGGCACCACATGATCCACAGTGGTGTGGTGCACTATAATCGTGCCTCCACCAACATCACCGGATGTAATCTGGGTGCTATGGTGGGTGAGAGTGTCAGTGAGCTCCCTCAATGCATGCAATGTATCAATCTCCACAACCTCCTTCACTGTAGGAGGGATAACTGAAGGCAGTGGGGGTTTGGGGCATGGGGATCCTAGTCGACCTACGCGTGCACTGGTCTGGGTCCAAGCTTCTCGTGCGAGCCACCTCCTCGACCAAAAAAGTCTGAAAAGTCAAAATAATTCGGGACCTCATTGAGCACAAACTCACAATATAATTTCTTCAAAAAATAAAGAGGAACCTCATTGTTGTTGCATGGTGGATAATCAAAAACCATCCACCATCGGTCCCAAAAAAAAAATTTGATTCTATCATCATGGCACCAATGGATTGGGAACCGTTTGCAAGTAACTGCAGGGGGGGCATTGGTTCTAGGGTCGGTAAATAATGCACAAATGAGGTCTTTTCCAATTTTTTTGTCTTTGACGGCCGCATGAGATAGTTTATCCGCATACCACCACCTACAAAATACTTCTAAAGGTGTTCCATCTATGTATTTGGTTGGTTGCAGAACTCGACTTCGCCAATCAATGTTTGCAATGTATTGGCTAAAGTCATGCGGGATGGATTTGTAGCATGATTTTGTCTTATAGTTTGAATTAGGTTCTCAATGACAATTTTATTTTCTTGGATTCTTCCAATGATATTATCTTGCGTTCCTATTGGCTCAGTGGGGACAGAAGGAGCCACAGGGGGCGGATCTATGTTTGGAGGAGGGTTTTGAGGAATGTTCGGAGGGTTTTGAGAAATGTTCGATGGGTTTTGAGGAATGTTGTGATGCTTTCACAAGCCCAAGCTATGACCAACTGATAAAACAATAAAATTGTATACATAAACAAACAATTCACAAAACCCATGAAAATGCCAAAAAAAACCTAAAATGCAAAAAAAACAACCTAAAATGCAAAAAAATGATTACAATCGGGGACTTACCTCCTCGTCTTGGCGGCATGGTTGAATCTATCGCTATCCAGAAGTCCGATGAGAAATTTTGAGATAGTATTGAAAGTGCGAGTGAAAAACGTTTAAGAAAAGTCGCGGTTCGAAATGAAAATTAGGAAAATAACGAGTCGCGGGACTGTTAAATTTTGTCTCAGAGTTCCACGATCGCGGTTTATAACCGCGCTCGCGGTTATAAACCGCGATCGCGGAACTAGGTTCGGTAATTACCGAACCTAGAATTCAATAACCACGATCGCGGTTTTAGGACCGTGATCGTGGTACCTTTATTTCAGGTTTTTATGTCCACGGAATTGTCCACCAACTTCGTGCACTTACCCTATAACTGAAGCTAGCATATTTACAACCATATTAAAATCATTTAGATGATCTACTACTGAACCATTCTTAGACATATTCATATTAAACAAATTTTTCATTAAAAAATCTTATTAGAGGCAGAGGGTTTTTCATACAACTTCCCTAATGCATCCATCAGTTCTTTTGTAGTATTTTCCTTTGAAAAATTAAATAATACCGAATATGCAAGACACAGCCGGATCGTTCCAAGTGCCTTCCGATACAACAAATCCCATTACGCATCTATCATACTCGAGGGTTTGTTCACCTTCTCGAATGACAGAGTATAAAGATCCTTCGATAAAGGTAATCTTCCATCCGCATCTTCCAAAGACTAAAATTTTTTCCATTGAATTTATCAACCCTAGATCTTCCATCACCTACCATAGCTACCACTCAAGCTAAAAACTTTCCCCGTGATTCAACACTTAAGCAAACCAAACCAGACTACGAGACTAATTAATAGGAAATAAGAGATAAAATATGTGGAATAATCCCTTACAGAATCACAACAGTAGAAACTAATATGCAAAAAATATTACAGATCTCAAATAAAAGTGTAGAATAAATAACACAACACAGAGAGACAATATTTAACATGGTTCACCCAATTTGGGCTACGTCCACAAAGAATCACTTGCTCAGATTTTATTACAAGCCTCCACTCTCTCAATACAATACCCAGATCCATTTGGAGCTATGCTCAACAAAATCTATAGAATTCACACCCGAATTCAAAGCACATCTACAATACATTTTCTTGTCTTTCTATCATATGCATAAGACCATATAAATAGACAATTGCTTAAGCAGTTTGATACAAAACCATGGGTATCAAAACCATGAGCAAAAACCATGGGTATCAAAACAATGGGTATCGAAAAACATGGGCCCAAAAACAGCCCATAACAGATTACCCATTACCCATAGGTTAATAAACCACCCATGAAAATTTGCTTGAGGGCTTCGCCCCCAAACTTCAAATCTTCCCTTTCTTCAAAAAATAAATCTTGATAATTTTTTTCACAAGACTAATCACATTTGAAATTTTAATTTTCTCAATCCACACTTTTAAAAGAGTTTACAAGATAAAATAATTTCCAAAGAATACAACAACTTTATCACAAACTTACAATTTTACAATGCATCCACTCAAAGTGGGAAGTATAAATTTGAAAATAAATTACAACAAGGCTATCAACAAGTCAAAATTTCAAGTCTTCAAAATGTATGTCTTCTCCACAAAGGTAGCTCCAACTTTGACTTTCTTCAACTTCACAATGGAATCACAAAACAAGGAAGGGGGAGTAGGCAACACTCTCCACCCAACCTTAAATCCATTAAGGGAAGAAGTCATTCCCTTAATGGCCCCCGAGCCCCAACCAAGGAACCATGAGGAGCATTGAGCAACAATGACAACTTGGACAAGGTGGCTTCACAACAAACACATACAAGGCATTCAACTCAAACATGACAACATAATCCACAAGATTACAATTCACAACAACACAAAGGTTTGAGGATCAAACCAAATAGAGAAAGGGTTATGGGAGACCACCTCCTTATGCCTCCCAAGTGAAGTGGGAGTCTTACCCTAAGCCTCCAAGTGCACAAAATAATCACACAAATCCTTATCTCTCCCTTGCAACATGCAACAAATCCATGAATCCCTTTTCTCTCCCCATAGGTAAGACTCTCCATTCACACTCCCACCAATTTTGCATGCCTCACATAAACTCCCTTTTCCCTCCCCAATGGTCCCATAAGCCCTTCTCACACACCCAACTAAGGCCAACTACTCAACCAACCCACACAAACACCATCACAAGACAAAAATACTTTTAACAAGCACAACATTGCTTACAACAAACAAAAAATAATAATAAAAAAGGTGGAGAGCCTACCTCTCCATCAAGATCCAAGAAAAAAACCACAAGCCTCTTCAAATCCAAGCCAAGCAATTTCCAAGCACTCCAAAAGCTCCAAAATCCAAAAGTGCACAAGAAGCAAAATGAGCAAGTAACCCCCATTCCAACCAAAAATCACCAATAAATAGAAATGGAATGTGAGGATGATGAGGTGGCTCCATGTAGGATGCCACTTCATCATTCCCCATCCCCACACTCAAGTCAACACACCAAGACCAAGAAACATCAATGCACAAGCAAGGACTATGACAACCCACATGGCTCAAAACTTGCACACCATGCTTTCAAGGACATAATAAATTGGGGTAGAAAGAAAGTGCAATGATTTTCCTTCTCTTACACTCAAAAATGGACAAAGAAAGTCAAAATTAAGCTTCCCAACCCATAGGTAAGGTTTTGGGTCAAATTAAGAGGCATGGGACAAGTCTTGCTTGTCCCACAAGTCTCCAAAAGTGCCCCCAAGTCAAAATCTGAATTTTGAACTTGGGGTGGAGTAAAACACTCCCAAATCAACATAAATTTTACTTACACAAGGACTACAAGATCTCATCATCACTATTTTCACATCTCTAATTTGGTTAAACAAAACAAGAAGGGTTAAGTCTAATAAACACACATTTACACATGTTAATAAAGTGACAAATTTTCCAAATTTAAAATACACAAAACATAAATAAAGCACATAAAAAATTAAAGAAAGGGACACAATTCACCCCATGGCCACACATGTGAAATCACCCCCATGGGAGACTTCCAAACAAGACATGCAAAACACACACAAACAACATTACACAAGTTGTCAAATTTGGCCTCGTTTCTCAACACCCAACATCCTTCCATGGTCCCCTATCCCCTTTGATGTTTGTGATAAAATTCCTACACACAAAAAATACCTCTCTGTCCTTTCGGCCATATTAACAACATCGAGAACATATGCATATAAAATCAATGTTCATCATTCAACATTTAACAATTCTATTTTCCATCAATATGTCAAACTCTAAACATAACATCCATGAGATTACAATTATACTCAAAACATCCCAAAACATGATGTGTCAGTAGGAAATCCATATCATGAAAATCAACATATATCAACTATCTAACATCACTATCTAGTGCATCATAATAAAACATAAACATCATAGTGTCAATAATCCACATATCAATATAATCTATCATCTACTGATCAATGTATCATAATCAAATGTCTAAACATCAGTCCAATAGTATCAATATCAAGATAAAAATAGTGTCAAGAGGAGTGGGCACTACATCCCCCTCCCCTTAGACTCAACTTCCTCCTGAAGTCACTAGAATAGATGAGGAAACTGAGCTCACAAAATAGTAGCATCCTCCCAAGTGGTTGTAGTCTCATCATACCTATCCCACTGGACCCACACCTGGTCAATCTCATGGCCTCAAAGGCCCAGGGTCCTACGCTCTATGATGTGCATGGGCTCCACTGACACCTTCCCTACTCTCTACACCTACAATGTGGTCCAATCCAAAACATGAGAGGGATCTGAATATATCTCCTAAGTACATATACATGAAAACATCATGCACACGAGACAAGATGGGTGGCAATGCTAGATGATAGGCCAAGGGACCGATACACTCCAAGATCTCAAAGGGACCCACAAATCTAGGAGCTAACTTAGAGCCTTTTCCATAATGGATAGGACTCTTATGAGGCCTTGACATGAAGAAACACCTTCATGCCCACCTCAAAACTATGATCTTTCCTCCTCAGATCTGCATACTTCTTCTACCTATCCTAAGCCTCCTGAAGCCTCTAACGAATCAAGACAACCTACTACTCCATATCCTATACCAAATCCAGCCCAAGAGAAACCTGTCCTCCAACCTATCCCAACTCAAAGGTGTCTTGCACTCTCTCCATACAACACCTAAAAAGGAGCCATGCCAATCAAACTCTAAAACTATTGTTGTAGGAAAAACTCTACCAAATACAAGTACTCCTCCCACCTAGACTATTGGTCCATGACATACATCCACAACATATCCTCCAAGATCTGATTTACCCACTCTATCTATCCATCTGTCTCTAGATGATAAGTTGTGTTGAAGTTGATACTCATACCAAGAACCCACTATGGTAGTCCAGAAGTGAGAAGTGTACAAGGGATCATGGTCACAAATGATCTTCCATGGAATCCATGCAATCTAAAAATCTCATCAAGGTATACTCACTACTACTGCACTAGTTGTATAGGTGGTCTTCACTAGAGAAAAATGAGCCACTTTCATCAATTTATCCACCATGACCATGATGGCATCATGGTGGTATCTCGACGTCGGTAGCCCTATAATGAAATCCATGGAAATGGTGTCCCATTTCCACTCCGGTATGGCATGCGGGTAGAGAAGGCCAACTGGATGTTGATGCTCGGCCTTCACCCTCTACACTCTAAACAACATGACACAAACTTGAGCTACATCCCTCCAAGGCCTCTCCAATGATAAAGTTTGTCTCAAGTAGCATGCATCTTCTTCACCCCTGGGATGGGCTGAATAAGGTGCATGATGAGCCTCTGTCAAGATATCCTGTCTCAAGCCTCCATCTCTAGGAACATATATCCAACCTCTGTGTCTGAGAAGACCATCTTCCTCTAATGAGAATCCATCAAAATTCCCTCAAGGGGTCTCTGAGACTCAATCTCTAGATCTGGCTGCAAGGTAGAAGTTGTCGTGAGGAAGCTGCTGCAAAATCCTACTCCACAAATCTGTACTCACTGAGGTAGCCATAGCCACATGTCTCCATCTACTCAGGGTATCTACAACCACATTCTCCTTCCCCTTCACATGCTCTATCTCCATGTCATACTCACAAAGAAACTCCATCCAACACCGCTGACGAGCATTGAGATTGGGCTACGTGAAGAGGTGGTGAAGACTCAAGTGATCAGTCCTGAGTATAAATCTCCACCAAGAAGAAGTGTCTCCATCAAACCAAGGCATGAACAAATATGCTAAGCTCAAGGTCATGAGTCAGATAATTGAGCTCATAATCCTTGAGTTTGTGAGACTCAAAAGCTACAACACGGCCCTCCTACATCAACACACCTCCTAATCCTACCAAAGAAGCATCTGTGCAAATGAAGAACTCACCCTGAGGGTCTAGCACTACAAGAATAGGTGTTTTGTAAGGCATTCCTTCAATGTCCTGAAGGCCTTCTCACATTTATCTAACTAAAATGAACTTCTTCCCTTTCCGTTGAAGGGAAGTGATGGGGTGTGCAACCCGAGAGAAGTCTAAACAAATCTCTATAGTATCCTACCAACCCCATGAAACTACGCACCTCGGTCACACTAGTAGGTGTTGGCCAATCCATAATGGCTCTAATCTTGGAAGGATCACTGCGATACCTTCCCCAAAATGATGTGACCCAAATACTACACCTCTGATTGAAAGAACACACTTCTCCAGGTTCCCATAAAGTTTTGCTCACGAAGACACTGCAAAACCTGACGAAGGTGCTCCTCATGCTCCTCATGCATACGTGAGAAGATCAATATGTCATCAAGGAACATGAGTACAAAATGATCTAAAAAGGTCCTAAACACCCCATTCATCAAACTCATGAACACTACAGGGGCATTCGTAAGACCAAATGGAACCACTGTGAACTCATAGTGGCCATACCTCATGTGGAAAAAGCTGACTTGTGGATATCTTCCTCTACTGATCCTCAGCTGATGGTGGTATCCTGACTTAAGATCTATCTTAGAAAATATAGTGGCCCCCTTCATCTGATCAAACAAATCATCAATGCGAGGAAGGGGGTAATGATTCTTGATCGTTACTTTGTTCAACTTGATGATAGTCCACACACAAACACAAGGATCCATCCTTCTTCTTCATAAAAATCACCACTGGTGCACCCCAAGGGGATACACTAGGATGGATTAGGCCTTTCTCAAGAAGGCCCTCAAGCTACAACTTGAGCTCACATAGCTCAGGTGTGGTCATCCTATAAGGAGCGCGTGAGATAGGTTCCGCTCCTGGAACCAAATCAATGTGAAAATCTATCTCACGTGGGGGAGGCATCCTAGAAGCTCACTAGGAAACACATCTAAAAACTACAAAATGGGGTGATCATCAAGTGAAGGTCCACTAGCCTCATCCTCTGACCTATCACTAACTATAATAGCATACAACTGAAACCCCATCACACACACCACTTCATTTACATAATGGAAATAGTGTGAATAGAAATGGGTCTCCTACTCCAACTATCACTGACTCCACACCCAAATCATCTGCACAAGATATAATCTTACTATAGAAATCAACTCTGGCTCTATGTGTAGACAACCAATCCATGCCCAAAATAACTCCATAAGAACCCAAGGGAAGGATACGAAGATCCAAAGTAGTGGTAAAGGGTCCTAGGTCCACTACACACTCCTTGACTAAGGAGTCAACTGAGATCTTGGCTCTAAAAGCCATCTCGACATCCCAACTAAGGCCCTACCTAACTTCCACCACCAGCCTGCAAATGCTCTACTAAAGATGGTGAAATGAAAGAATCTGATGAGCCTGAGTCAAATAAAATAGGGATAGAAATACCACCAATGCTACATGTGGTCTCTATCACTCATGCCCTGGTGCTCTTCCTAGGTGGTTCTCGACCACTACATATATCTTGTGGCTCCTAGCCATGTCACCAATAATAGGCTCAAAAAGTGCCTTACCCTGATTAATAGGGTTCTGAGGGCACTCTCTCCAATGATGTTTGTGCATGCCACATCCATAACAAGTGCCTGGTCCTCTCCACTATGCAGATAGTCCTCCAGGTGGCCCAATAGTATGTGTGTTAAGGACCCGATGATCCCCCATAGATCTTTGTGGGTGTTGCATGGTGGATGTGTGCTCCTACCGACTGTGCTCGAGGTGGAGCCTGTGTCCTATTGGGCCCCTAGCTAGAGGTCCCATACTACACCCTCTCTGAGCATCATGATGTTGTGGAGGTCAAAAGGGTGGTCAAGTCTCTTTGCTATTTTGCTTGAGGAGGAGGAGGAGGCCGGAAGGAAGAAGACTTGTGTGATGTGTGTCACCACGAGGAGGAGGAGTTGATCCCTCGATCTACTATCCTATAGCTATTGTATGTGACTCCTCACTCTGTCACGTGCCTGCTGATGTCTTCCCCTAGTTTCCTCTACAATATAGGCCTTCTCCATGGCCTCT
Source organism: Taxus wallichiana var. yunnanensis (assembly GCA_018340775.1). Lineage (NCBI taxonomy): Eukaryota > Viridiplantae > Streptophyta > Pinopsida > Cupressales > Taxaceae > Taxus > Taxus wallichiana. The sequence continues at coordinate 157,382,242 of CM031237.1, forward strand.
GATAATGTCTGTGGGAAATGAATGTGCACTTCCCCACCCAAGTCCAAGTTCAGGCCCCTGATGAACCTGAACTCAAACCTACTCATCCTGCATGTAGTCTACATACTGAAGTAGATCCAAGAACCATCCCTCATACTCTACTACTATCATCATGAGGCCTATCACAGATCATGGAACTCATCAATCCACTACTAAATGAACCTCCTGGAATATATATTCTCCTAAATGCTCCTCAAAGAGCTCCCAAGTGACTGTCTCAGAATCTACATGGAGCTTCTGCTCCTCGGTCCTCCACCATACTCTGCTCCATCTCTTAGAAGGTGGATGGAAACACAAGATTTCATGTTGCTAGAACAAGGGCATAGCTTGAAGCATCCACTCAAGCTAACCAACCACACCTCGGCCTAAAATCCACCTGTGTCTCTAGCAAAAATGAGGTGGGTGCAACTTGAGTATCTCTCTAATGTGCTCCACTACAGATGATTTTTTCACCCTCTAGGCCTCTCTACATGATCATCTCTCGGCCTAGGGCTCCTAGACCTGTCTCTTGTGCATCACATCTCGATCTCTGAGCTCTCTAGAGGTGACTCATGTCTAACTAACTCCACGTGGGAGTTCTCTTCCCTCTCCTCTGCACTGTGATGTGATGAAGGCACATGAGCCTCCACTGATGGCTCCATGTCCTTCCTGCTAGGTTCACCTCCTATCGATCCTCCACGTATAGCAACATTAACCTCCTGTAACGTCTATAATATATGGGGCAATATAGTGGCTACTACCTAATCTGGGGGTGGTAGATCTAGGTCCACATGTAGGAACCCTCATCTAGTCTCCTCCTCCTCAGACCAAGGAGAGTTAGTTTATAATCATCTAAGCTTTTGTTTTCAGTTTTCTAAAATTTCTATGTTTCAAAACATCATGCATAGTTGTGTGTACTAGGTTTAAAGTTGTGCTAGGTTTATTTGTTTTTGTTTTTTCATGTTTTCTAGGTGTGCCTGGGTCCAAGCGTTGAACCCATGACTCTGATACCAAATGTAACACCCACAAAAATTTTCACACACGAAACCCAAAACCAAACAAAGGTTATAATAGAAAAATTATGGAATAATTTTTTTTTTAAAGGACGAATGCAACATTAAGCTAATCCCTAGGTTAATAAACGATCATCACAAAATTAATTAAATAATAATATTAAATAAAATAATTGATTTAATCTATGATTAGGTTTAAAATATTTCATTCAATTAATCCTAAATAAATTTAATACATAGGTTTCCTAAGGTCATGTAAAATTAAATAATTAAAAAGTCCAAGTCAAAATAACCCTTTCTTTATACAAGCTAATTATTTAATTCAAATCTATTATAAAAAAACTAAACTAATAAGGGAAAGAGACTTATTTAAAAATAATTCAAAATAAAAAAAATAAAATTAATTAACTTTCAAACACACTAGTGGCCCCATTCAAAAGGAGACCCATGTGATCAAATGATCACCTCACCTACCCACCTAACTTTTAGGGGACAATCTTGGCCCTTGGATGAAACTAATCTAAGCCCTTGGATGAAGGAATTCAAATCAACCCTAAAATCTCTAAGGAAGGCTTTTTCATTTCTTTTTCTCATTTCATTCATTTCTTTTTTTTTGTTTTTAGGTTAAGGGAAGATGGAAGAGGAGGAAGCCATGGATGAGAGGAAAGGAAAGCTTGGGATGGATATACACACACAAATCCCCAAACCCCATATATTTATTTTTTTTTTTTTCTATCTACCCTCTTCTAGGGTTGTAAATTTCTCATTTTATTGTAAACATGATTTAAAAGAATACCCATTTGGGTATTTTACATTTTTCCAAAAGATCTATTTTTTTAATATTTTTACATTTCTTTTCTTTTTATATAGATATATACACAAATTAAAATTTTTTTTATATATATATATATATATATACATATATACACACATACATATACACACACACACATACACATATATATATATATATATATATATTATATATATTTAATATATAATATATATATGTATATATATATATATATATATATATATATATATATATATATATATATATATATATACATATATATATATATATATATATATATATATGTATGTATATATATATATATATATATATGTGTGTGTGTGTATATATATATGTATATACAATACAATATATGTATGTACAATTTATGGTTAAAAATGCTAATGTGCTCATGCACCATGGGGGTTGGATTTAATTTAAAAAAATTAAATTGGTGGGGTTTCGGGAAGACAACCCATACTATATTTAAACAATGGAATGTGGGGGGGGGTCACGGCCCCACCCCCACCCATATAACATATATGGGTGGGGGGGGGGTCGCAACCCCTCCCCACCCCAATCCTATAAAAATCAAACACATAAAAAAAATTTTTGTTACATAAGTTTTTTTATTTAAAAAAAAATTAATTTTTTAATAACAAAATTTATTATTATAAAATACCATTAATTTATATTATAATATATATTATAATAATAATAATAATAAATAATTATTATAATAATATAATATAATATATATATATATATATATATATATATATATATTATATTTTAATATTTTAATATTATTAATTATAATAATATTAATATATATAAATATATATATATATTTATTAATATTATAAATAGTCATAATTATATATTATTTAAAAATTTCTTTTTTTTTATTTAATATAGGTCAAATTATTAGTCTAATGTTAGATAATATATAGGAATTTTGCAAAAAATATAAATAAACTAAAATTAACTTAACTAACATTATTAAATTTATTTAAGTATATGATAATGTGGATATATTTATTTTTATTTTGTTAAAATTTACCAAATGTAAGTTAAGCCTAATTGTAAGTTTCCTTACACAACCTATGAAACAAGTGATAATAAAAAAAAGCTTTCATTCAATCTTATGGTTAACTAACATTTCCTTCAACTAGTTTAGTAATACATTTATAGTTAAAATGCTTCAACTTACTTTCTTTCAAGGAGAAAAAAATATTTTTCATTTCACAAGCAAGTGCAACTAAAAAATACTTGTTTCTTTCAAAATAGAGTCTAACACATTACAATATTTTTGAAATAAAAGTATATCAACTATTTTGGAAATGAGAGTATATCAACCTACAACATTACAATATTTTGAAATGAAATTATTTTGGAAATTAATAAAGGTATATCCATTTCATCTTCATTCAAATCTCCCTTTCTTCAAAACAATACAATCTTGATAATTTTTTTCAAGACTAATCACATTTGAAATTTTAATTTTCTCAATCCACACTTTTTAAAAGAGTTTACAAGATAAAATGATTTCCAAAGAATACAAAAACTTTATCACAAATTTACAATTTTACAAAACATCCACTCAAAGTGGGAAATATGAATTTGAATAATTACAACAAAAAGGCTATCAACAAGTCCAAATTTTCAAGTCTTCAAAAAGTATGTCTTCTCCACAAAGGTAGCTCCAACTTTGGCTTTCTTCAACTTCACAATGGAATCACAAAACAAGGAAGGGGGAGTAGGCAACTCTCTCCACCCAACCTTAAATCCATTAAGGGAAGAATCCATTCCCTTAATGGCCCCCGATCCCAACCAAGAACCATGAGGAGCATTGAAAACAATGACAACTTGGACAAGGTGGCTTCACAACAAACACATACAAGACATTCAACTCAACCAAGATCACATAATCAACAAGTTACACACACACACAACACAAAGGTTTGAGGATCAAACCAAATAGAGAAAGGGTTATGGGAGACCACCTCCTTATGCCTCCCAAGTGAAGTGGGAGTCTTACCCAAGCCTCCAAGTGCACAAAATAATCACACAAATCCTTATCTCTCCCTTGCAAATAAGCAACAAATCCATGAATCCCTTTTCTCTCCCCATAGGTAAGACTCCCATTCACACTCCCACCAATTTCATGCCTCACATAAAATCCCTTTTCCCTCCCCAATGGTCCCATAATCCCTTCTCACACACCCAACTAAGGCCAACTACTCAACCAACCCACACAAACACCATCACAAGACAAAAATACTTTTAACAAGCACAACATTGCTTACAACAAAAAAAAATAACATAATAATAAAAGGTGGAGAGCCTACCTCTCCATCAAGATCCAAGAAAAACCTTCACAAGCCTCTTCAAATCCAAGCCAAGAAATTTCCAAGCACTCCAAAAAGCTCCAAAATCCAAAAGTGCACAAGAAGCAAAATGAGCAAGTAACCCCCATTCCAACCAAAAATCACCAATAAATAGAAATGGAATGTGAGGATGATGAGGTGGCTCCATGTAGGATGCCACTTCATCATCCCCCATCCCCACACTCAAGTCAAACACACCAAGACCAAGAAACATCAATGCACAAGCAAGGACTATGACAACCCACATGGCTCAAAACTTGCACACCATGCTTTCAAGGGACATAATAAATTGGGGTAGAAAGAAAGTGCAATGATTTTCCTTCTCTTACACTCAAAAATGGACAAAGAAGTCAAAATTAAGCTTCCCAACCCATAGGTAAGGTTGTTGGGTCAAATTAAGAGGCATGGGACAAGTCTTGCTTGTCCCACAAGTCTCCAAAAGTGCCCCCAAGTCAAAATCCGAATTTTGAACTTGGGGTGGAGTAAAACACTCCCAAATCAACATAAATTTTACTTACACAAGGACTACAAGATCTCATCATCACTATTTGTCACATCTCTAATTTGGTTAAACAAAACAAGAAGGGTTAAGTCTAATAAACACACATTTACACATGCTAATAAAGTGACAAATTTTTCCAAATTTTAAATACACAAAACATAAATAAAGCACATACAAAAATTAAAGAAAGGGACACAATTCACCCCATGGCCACACATGTGAAATCACCCCCCATGGGAGACTTCCAAACAAGACATGCAAAACACACACTAAAAACAACATTACACAAGTTGTCAAATTTGGCCTCGTTGCTCAAATGCCCGACATCCTTCCGTGGTTGGTCCCTATCCCCTTTGATGTTTGTGATAAAATTCCTGCACACAAAAAATACCTCTCTGGCCTTTTGGCCATATTAACAACATCGAGAACATATGCATATAAAATCAATGTTCATCATTCAACATTTAACAATTCTATTTTCCATCAATATGTCAAACTCTAAACATAACATCCATGAGATTAGGTGGTAAGGTATGTTACTCTAGAGGGGAGATTTGTCACTATCCCCCAAAAGCACTTAATTTTCCTTAATCACTTTCATAGGAACCTTACCATAAATTTTCCTCATTATTTGCTGAATTCCTTGGAGAAATTTGTTCTTGAGGTGCAAAATCATACAAGGGCTATTCCCTTCACCAAGGGTTGATCCTACTCATCCACCGCCATTTCTTAGCCTGCTCCCGCCCCAACCTACTCCCCCTACCTCCATTCCTCCCCTTGCCGATAGAAAACTTGACATTGCTACCCCCAGCAGGAAGAGGAAAGAAATGAAAGCTAAGGTCCCTCTCGCAAAGAATTTACTTCACATAAGTAAACCGGTGAAGGATTCTAAGGAAGTGGACCTGTTGGTCAGGGTTGAAAAGATGGAAAAGGAGATTCATGACCTAAAGAGTGCTATTAGGGATATGGATAAAACAAAGGGCAAAAGGAAGCTGTAAAACTCTGAAGAAGATGATACCACTGCTGAAATATTCAAGAAGCTTCTCTCTCTGGATGTTAGGCTTGGCAATGCAAAAGGGCGTAATGATTATATCCTCTCAGCTCTTAAAAGTATCTATAATTTTATAGAGCAACATGTGTGAAGTATATGCAGTCTCAATGCAGCATTACGAGGATATATGGGGATCAAAGGAGAACCGAGATCTTGCAATTGCCCAGGTGGATTTGAAAGATCCATCCCAGGCCACACCATTGCATTCTTTGTCTCGCTCCAAATGATTAAGGCCAAGATTGACCGAGCTGTCAAGTGATGCGGTGCCCTGTTGTTGTTTACTGGCGGTGAAGTTGTTGTTGTTTGGTGATTTTGATGTTGTTTTTTGACTGGGATGACCAGTGGTGGATCCCTCTTGTTCATTTTTTGTCTCTTTTGCTCTTTTTGGATCACTATCTGTCTTGATCCTATTTTGCTACCTATATTGTATTATCTGGCTGTTGAGCCTCCTAGTCTATGGTGTTTAGCATATCTAGGTTTGGTTTCTCTTCTTTTGATATCTGGCTTTTGAGCCTTTTTGTACACAGGGTATAGTCCCTTCAAAACTATTTACCCATAGTAAAAAAACATCACTATAAAGTGAATCATAATAAAACATAACATCATAGTGTCGATAATCCACATATCAAGTATAATCTTTCATCTACTGATCAATGTATTATAATCAATTGTCTAAACACCACCCAATAGTATCAATATCAAGATAGAGAAGCGCTGTCGAAGAGGAGTGTGCACTATAAGAATAAAAAATGTTTGCAACCAATGGAAACTTATATATTTTCTTCCAAATTACAACACACATGCCAACATTTCAAAAATATATTCTACACCAAAAATAATAACATAATGCCTACATTTCTACACATAGGCTTATACATCAAGCCAAATGGAGAATAAGACAATGGGAACCATGTCCTTTTAAATCCTGAATGAGATAGGAGTTTCACCCAACATGCCTCCAAATACACAAAAAATTATCAACACATCGCTTTTCCCTCCCAATGCAAATACACAAAGTATAGAAAGTTTACCCTTTTCTTTCAACAAAGTTGGAACTCCCACTCATAATCCCTCCACTAAGCAACACCATTTTTATTTTCCTCCAATAAGCAACACAATTTCCTTTTCCCTCCCAAAATGGTCCAATTTTCTATCTCATACACCTTTTCTTAAGGCAAAACTCTACCCAACCCGACACAACTTACAACCATATAACAATTTTCTTTATCTGAGACACATATAAACTTAAATTAAAAACAAAGGCAAAGGCCCTACCTTTCCATCACAAGCTTCCACAATCTTCAACAAACTTTTCCTTCTTTCAAAACAAAGAAATTCTTCCCAAATAAATGTCCAAAAACACCAAGTAGAAAATCCAAGAAAATTTCCAAAAGAACAAGTACATGCAAATCCAAGAAAATTTCCAAAAGAATAAGTACATGCAAATCCAAGAAAATTTCCAAAAGAGTTACATTCCTTATTTGGAATTGTAACTCCTCTTCTAGTGGTGTCATATGCGTCACCAACGTATATGCATGCATCATCATTGAGTTCTTTCCATGTTTAGGCATGGGGGTTACACAGCACCCCTATTTGTACTTCCTATTTTTCGATCTATGAGCATGAGCAGACCCATTCTTCTTACTTGCAATCTTCTTTCCATTGTTTCAAATCTTGCGTATTGCGTTGGCTTGACGTTACCATCGAGTGCAACTTCATTGTGGTGCATCGCTTTTCGACATCGGTTCTCGCGAATCCCTCTTTCATGGTATCAGAGCTGGTTTCGGTAAACGTGCACTCTTCGTTTCTCAGTTGTTTATTACTTCTGGTTTCTTCTCATTTCCTCGTGTGCAAGTTTTTTTCGATTATCATTTTGGAATTATTGCTCACCTCATATTGAGGTTTCAGCAGTTGCAAGTTAAGGTATTTGGTTGGTTTGCTTATCAGCTGAGTTCATATTTGGATATTTCTAGATCTTTGTGGCTGATTGTTTCTGGGTTGTTTGTGTGTTTCTTGCTGGTTGTGTTCAGATTCAGCCAGGGTAAAAGAAGAGCTCATTTTTTGGCGTGGACTTGATTACATTGGTTTGAGTATCAACTTTTTTTCTCTTCCGTGTTACTTATACTATTCCGAGATTTTTTCTCATTCTCCTGGTTCATTTCTCCATCCTCAAGTTTTTTCCTTTGTGTGGGATCTCAAACGTGGCTTTTTTTTTTGAGTTGCATGGCTTCTCTCACATTTTCCACGATCGTTGAAATTTTCTCTTTTTGGGAATTTTTTCTCCCGTTCTTTTTCCCTTTTCGTGGGCATTTTTTTTCACCCTTTTTTTCCCTGCTTCTACTCATTTTTTTTTTTTTTCAAGCATCATGTTTTTTTCTCTGCTCTCGTGTTTTTTTCTCTCCTCCGGTCTCGCTTTTTTTCTCTCGTGTTTTTCCTCTCCTCAGCGTTGCTTTTCTCTACCTCTTGCATTTTCTCCTTTGTCAGTTTTTTCTTTGCAGACATTTTTTTGGTCAATTCTCAGCATTTTTCTCTTCACCTGTGCATTTTTTTCAACTATTCCAACGTTTTTTTGACTGATCTCAAAGCTTTTTTTTTCCCGCTTTTTGCTCGTCTCCTTCTCCACCCTGCATTTTTTGATTTTTTTGCATTTTTTTTTGGCTCTTCAGGCATTCTCTTTTCACTGGTTCTCCATTTTTCCTGCATTGGAAATCATTCATCGCTTTTTTATTTTTTTACCTACCTTTCACCCAACGTGGCTTTTCACCACGCTTTCTGATGTTCATATCTTTCCAAAAAACCTTTTTTATTCACTTTTCTTAAAAAACATGCTTTTTTTTCTTTCCACGTGGGCTTCTTATCACTTCTTCTAAAAAACGTTTTCCCTTTCATTATTTTTTTCAAAGGTATAAGGTAATCTCAAAAATTTTAAAAGGTGTTAAAATATTTTTTTAAAGTGGCATTGTAATATTGTAAGTTTTTTTGGCTTGTTTTATTAACCTTCCGTCGAGTGTCGAAGACGAAGGGTGAGGTCCGGGATTGGCAGGTGGCTAATCCCCCCTCGCAATACAAACAAACCCTATCTCAAATTCCATGCCATTTCCAACGAGCATACATACGACACCTTTTGCATGCGTTTAGGCACTTTTTTAATCCGTTTGCAGGCTTATTGGCTTTTTCTCATCAATTATGGGAATTGGTTTTTGCTATAACTTTTGACTCGTTGCTCGGTTTTGAGCACTTCTTTAGTCAAAGTTGCATGTTTTTTCACTCTAGATGATGGGATCATTAGTTTTGTAAATGCACTAATTTTATAAAGTGCCGCATTCTGGGGGGGTGTCTTTGTATTGCTTAATTCAGCTCATTTTTTTCTTGAGCTTTGTTCTATTCTTTTTTTGTGGACTTGTGAGCGCGTCCGCCAGCCTTACAACAAAAAGGATTCTTTTGTGCATGACGTGAGATGTTGTTTCTCACAAAGCTCTTTCTTCCCCTCTTGCTCTCTTTCTTGTTTGCTTGCATTGCAGTGTTGATCGATTGTCACAGCCCTACGAACCTTGATTGTTGTCTCCACCATTGCGCGTTATTACGCTAATTGCAAGGTGAGTGACAAACTGGTTCTCGAACACAGTCGCATCTGGTTGTAATCAACGCACTGAATTATAAAGTGCCAAACTCGGGGGTGTAATTTTGTTCTGGGGTGGTTGTTTCCTTTCTCTCTCCTTCCTTCTGCATTCCTTGGTTCTATCTCTTCATTATGGATATCTCTAAAGTACCAGTGCTCACACCTTTTAATTTCTTCAAATGGAAATCTAAAATTATATTGGTTTTGCAAAGTAAAGGGTTATACCGAGTTACCATGGGGTTAGAGACCGAACCTACTGATGAACCCAAAATCTAAATGGTTCAACCATTGTGATGAAGCCTTAGGTCTTATCTGTATGTCCGTCTCTCCCGACTTGCTCTTCCACATCGAAACTTCCTCAACACCCGATCAAGCATGGAAAACACTCGATGATATGTTTGGGAAGCAAGATGACATGAGAGCGCATGAGTTGGAGAACGAACTACTAGGGTTAAACCCTAGTGACTTTGAAAACCTACAGGCCTTCTTCTCAAAATTTGTCCGCACTAGAATGCTTCTAAAGGAATGTAAAGTGGATAAGAAAGACTCTCAATTGATCTTGTCGATTCTTTCTAAGTTAGGTCCTGAATACTCTATTTTCATTTCAACTTTTCACGCCACGAAAGCCGCCTTGGGTAGTACTTGGACTATGCCCTCCTTTGACAGTTTTTCATCCCAACTCATTCGAGAACATGGACAAACTCATTCAAATGGGGACTCTAAAATCCAAGTCACATGCCCTTGTGGTGAATAAGGGCAAGAAAAATGAAAAGAAGAAAGAAACTAAGGACCAACCTAAGAAAGAAACCAAGACCAACCAACCCCCAATTAAGCCCATCACTCATACTTCGACTTCTGAGCCTAAAGCAAAGAAGGAAAAGTATAAATGCTCCTATTGTAAGAATATTGGCCATGACGAGCAACATTGTTTTCGAAACAAATTGATCACTTAACTCATTTACTTGAGAAGAATAAAATAAGTGTTCCTGAATCCGTTAAACAAAATGCTCAAAAAGGTGAGTCTTCTAATGCAAAGGAGACTAAAAATGAAAAGAAGAAAGGTAAGGCCCTCGTAGCTAGATCAGCTCCATCATCAACTTGGATTATCGATTCTGGTGCCTCGCACCACATGGTTTCTTCAGAGGTTGAATTCTCTAGCATTGAACCATGTGGCATGTCCCAAATCACGTTGGGTGATGACACTCATGTGTCGGTTTCCAGAAGTGGATCGGTAGAGATCAAGGTGGAACATTTAACCAAGTGTTGAGTGTTCCCAATCTCTACCAATCTCCTATCGTTTTACCAAATCACCCACCTTGGTGAAGGAATGCGAGTGGAATTTGGTCCTAACTCGGTGATTATTCGTGAGCTTAACTCGATCGCACTGGGCCGAGGGAAAGGCAGATCACCGCTCACTGGTTGATACCTTTTCCCACTTCTCTTCTGATTCGACGCCCAATGCCTTGCTCACTCATGCAAATGAGGTTAGCAAGTTATGGCATGAGCATTTTGGGCATCTAAATTATCGTTACCTTGAACAATTGAGCCAAAACGAAATGGTCAATGGGCTACCCCGAGTTAAGTTTTCTAAGGGTCTTTGTGAGGGTCAGACCTCGAAAGCACCCTCAAAAGCTTTGACAAGGGAAAATCCTGGAGAGCTACTCGTCCCTTGGATCTTGTTCATAGTGACGTTTCTGGCCCTTTTCCATCTCCTTCTTTTACTAGAGCTCTATATATACTAACCTTCATTGATGACTTTTCACATTATACTTGGGTATATTTTCTTAAGCTTAAGTCTGAAGTTTTTGAGCATTTTCAAAACTTTAAGGCTCTTGCTGAGAAACAAGCGGAACGGTCTATCAAGGTTCTTCAAACCGACAATGGAGGTGAGTATGTGAGCAACAGGTTTGAGGATTTCTACACTTCTGAGGGGATTGCTTTGCAGCATACAGTTGCTTACAACCCTTCCCAAAATGGAGTTGCAGAAAGAAAGAACCGAACTTTAAAGGAGATGGCTACTTGTATGGTTCACTCAAATCTCTTCCTCCACAATATTGGGCTGAAGCAATGAATTGTGCTTGTTATATTCAGAACCGTGTCCCACACAAGGCAGTAAGAGGGATGACACCCTTTGAAGCCTGTTTGGACACAAGCCTGATGTCGAGCACTTTCGAGTCTTCGGATCCAAGGCTATGGCTCGATTCCCAAAAAGAAACGCAAGGCATTGGATCCACAATCCAAACCTTGTATCTTTGTCGGGTATCCTGATGGCGTGAAGGGATATCGATTGTTGAACCCTACCACCCATGAGCTTTATATTGAGAGGAGTGTGAAGTTTGATGAGTCATCCTTGACTTCAACTTCCACTGAGGTCCTTTTTCCCACTGATTCAGATTCTGACTCTTCAGATGATGATGTTGTTGAGCGAGTTCCACCTCTCCCTGCTCCTCCCGATCCTCAAACTTCTGAGTCTTCTGATTCTGACAGTAGTGATGATGAGGACTATGTCCCTTCTCACTCAAGTGAAGAATCTTCCGACTCGAGCCTGAGCCGTCGGGACCTCTTTGGGCCAAGAAAACTTTACAGAGTGCTGGAGATTTAGTTGGAGATCCTTTGGATGAGAGACGTACTCACTCAGACTTCACTGGACCTCACTCCTTCTTCGCCTCTGCTTCTGATCCACCATCTTTCCACGAAGCTTCTGGGATTCCTAAGTGGGATTCTACCATGGATGAGGAGTATTCCTCACTCATAAAGAATGACACTTGGGATCTTACCCTTCTTCCGAAAGGAAGAAAAATCATTCGTGTAGGTGGGTATATCGAACAAAGTATGGAGCTGATGGAGAAGTTGAGAAGTATAAAGTGCGACTTGTAGCTAAGGGTTTCTCCCAGGTAGCTGGGGTTGATTACTCAGAAACCTTTGCTCCGGTTGCGAAGATGACTTCCATTCGACTGACCCTTGCCATCGCTACCGCTAATGATGGGAAGTCCACCAGATGGACGTTAAGAGTGCCTTCCTTCATGGGGACCTAGAGGAGGAGATCTATATGGAACAACCTCCAGGTTATGTCCATGATCCATCCCTCATTTGCAAATTAAAGAAGTCTCTCTATGGCCTTAAACAAGCCCCTCGGGCTTGGTATGCCAAGATGGACTCCTTTTTACTTGCATCGTGGTTCACTCGTGTCACTCGACCCAAATGTGTATATTCTATGACAGATGACTCCATGCTTATTCTTGTTCTCTATGTTGATGACTTGTTGATCACCGGTAGCTCTTCCTCTATCATTGATTCTGTGAAGATCTCCTTGGCCAACAAGTTCTCCATGTCTGACTTAGGATTGCTTCATTACTTTCTTGGGATCCAGATTTCACAATCTGACTCAGGAATTATGATCTCGCAGCCTAAGTACTCTCTTGATTTGCTTGCTTGGTTTCACATGTCCGACTGCAAGTCCTCACCTACTCCTTTTCTTTCCGGGATTAAGTTGGTTTCTGATTGCTCTTCCCCCTTGGTTGACGGTACCCTTTATCGACAGTTGGTGGGAAGCTTGATCTACCTTACTCACACTCGGCCAGATCTATCGTATGCCATCGGGATCATGTCCAGATTTATGCAGGAGCCTCATGAGCTGCACTTAAAAGCAGCAAAGTGGATCCTTCACTATGTTCGTGGCACTCACACAGATGGTATTCATTACTTAGGAGGGACTGAGATTGACTTGGTTGGATTTACAGACTCAGATTGGGCCGGTGATCTAGATCATCGGAAGTCTACCTCAGGCTATAGTTTCACTCTTGGTTCAGGTCCTGTCACTTGGTCCAACAAGAAATAAAATGCCATTGCCATATCATCGATAAAGTAGAATACAGAGGAGCAGTTAACGCTGCCACATAAGTTGTTTGGTTACAGGGTATTATGACAGAGTTTGGCATCCACTTTCGGCGGCCTACCATTATCTACTGTGACAACATGAGCACTATCTCGATTTGTAGAAATCCAGTTCAACATCAGCAGACGAAGCACATTGAGATTCATATGCACTTCATACATGGGAGCTGATACATGAAAACATCATCGACATACAATATGTTCGAGAAATTTGATCAAGTTGCAGATTTTCACCAAGCCCTTCACTGAGGTGAAGTTTCTTCACTTGCGGTCTCTTCTTGGGGTGAGGTCTGCTGCAGCCACCCATCTTCTTCGGGCTATATAGTCCTCCTTCTTCTCCTCTTCTTCTTTCCAAAAGATGTTGTTTGTACATGGGCACCTTATCAGGCCTTTAGTTGTCGGGCCCATTGACACATCTTTCTTAGTTGTCTAGGGGAGTCTTCTTTTTCTGTTCTGGCTTACCTTGACCTCTTCCTCGCTTCGATGAAGGGGGTGTTGGTGTGTGTGACTATCCAGTCATCATCCACATCACCTAGGTGAGTCATCTCACCTTGCGAGAGTCATAGGTCTTAGGAAGTCAAATGACAAGTGTCGATTCTCATCATAGAATCTCGACATTGTCATTTTGCATCAATGCGCATAGGAGTTACATTCCTTATTTGGAATTGTAACTCCTCTTCTAGTGGCGTCATATGCATCAACGCATAACGCATGCATGCGCTGGTGGCGCTCATTGAGTTTCTTTCCATGTTTAGGCATGGGGGTTACACAAAGACCCCTATTTGTACTTCCTATTTTTCGATCTATGAGCATGAGCAGACTCATTCTTCTTACTTGCAATCTTCTTTCTACCTAAATAAATTCCCCTTATGATCACATTTAAAAATCAACGTAATTAACATATTTAATTACTAATAAGGAATTAAGAACAATACAAAATTGAAATACAATGCAATAATAAAATACATACACACAAATTAATCAAAATAAAAGAGAAAGGAACACACATATCCCATGGTCACAATTTGAGGTTATTTTCCCCATGGGAACCTCCTAACATCCTAACCACAAAAAATAATAACATAACACAAAGTTTCCATGGTGACCAATGTTAGAACCATCATATATTCTTCTATGGTTGGTCTCCTACCCACCCTTTTTTTTTGTGATATAATCACCTACAAAATCAAACAATACCTCCTTCGGCCTCATGGCCACATTAATAAAATAAGTGTACATCCATCAAAACATGATATCATCATCAAAGCTAAGAAATGCTATCATTTGTTTACAATTTCATAAACATTTCAATTCTACCATAACATTAATATCATTAACTAGATCACAAGATTTTTCAAACACCAAGATATGTCTCATATGACAAGAATTAAGAGTGTTAACATATATATATATGTAAGCTATCAATACTGAGAATGTCTATCCATGCCTCTTAGAATCCATACAACCATAATATAAGTCACCACATATCAATAATCAACATATATCTACCATCTAACATCATGTTGTTCCAAAATAACACAATAAGGACCATGTAAATAGTCCATGATAAATTAAAAAATTCAATGTGAATAAGTGTCAAATAGGAGTGGGCTATAGTGAAGGAATTTGTATTTGGGGGATTTTGGTTGAGTCCTTGCTTCCTTTTTTTGGTTTTTTTTTCAATTTGGATCTTATGAGGCCTAGTATCTGGACCGACTTTCATTTTCATTGTCCCTAAACCTTCTTCTATGGGAGGGTGTTCAATTCGAGTTCACAAGTTACACAACTTATGAATAATTTAACTTATTATTTGGATTAGTAGTTTTTAATTGTTCACATCATGAACATTTCATAAGGAGTTATTTGTTAAATTAGTATAACCAATTTTTTTTTACCCCAAAACATGGGTATAACAATAGGATGTTCATTATTATTATTTTTGAATAGTATTGTAAAGATCCTTTTCAATAGGAATTCATGTATTAATGGAACATGAGACTGGATAATAAAATTATGAGGTATATTATACAATTGTATTTGTTTGGTTTCCCAAAGTGAACAAATGAGTTTTGGTATAATTTAAAAGGATTATGTCCATCACCATTAACTTAGTGGATTACTGTTGACTTTCTACATACTTACATTTTTAATATAAAAAATTTCTTTATTTATTTATTTTCAAAATCAATAATTACGAGTATATTTTTAAGATTTATTTTTATTTTTTCACCTAATAATATTGTTAAAATACATATTAAAATTATTTTATGACATAAAACATTGATATTATTAATAATTAATTAAAGTTTATGTAATTTTAATATCTATTTTAGAAAATAGAAATATAAGTAAATAATTTATTGACAAGCTTTGGAAAATTGTAATGCCCACAAATTTACCCCTGCACAAAACCCAAGACAAACATAGGTCATACCTAAAAAATTATGGAATATTTTTTTGTAAAACTCACTGCAATAGTAGGCTAAAATTTATGGTCAATACTTTCTCATTTTAAAAATTACATTTAATTAATATTATTAATTTCCAAATGAGGTCCACAATCCCCTTACCTTCCTTCTTAAATAAATTAATGAAATTTCTCAATACCATTTAATAATTTAATTGGTTTACTACAAGGCTTATACTCCCCTCCCTTTTGTTTTAATAAAATTAAATTCAATCTTAATTAAACTTACTCAAATTAATTTCAAAAGGTATTGTGCTCTAGTTATTTAAATAATAAAGTTTTACTACACCCACAAAAGGGTCAAGGCTTGCATTTTAAATTTATAATATATCTCACCCACTTACCAACTACTTTTTGTAGGGTGAATTTCATCCATTAGATGAATTTATTTTGAGCCCTTGGATCTAGGGATCCATCTAACCCTAAATTTGGTTATGAAAGGCTCTTTTTCAATTCATTTGAATTATTTTTCTTTTCTTATTTTTCAGGTTTGTGGCAAAGGAGGTGGAATCCATGGGAGAAAATATCAAGCTCATGGAAGAATGCACATTCTCCCCTTATTTTCTAAGTTCTATTTAGACTCTCTCCTAGGGTTTGCACATATTTATTATTTGTTTAACTTATTATTTTTGGTAATTTCCCTATTGAGAATATGAATATTTTCCTTATTTTAGTGAAATAGGTATAATAGTGTATATATATACTTGGGTAAAAGGATATATACATATATACATATATATAAATTTGTATATGTATATATAAATGTATATATTTTCATTAAAACTTCATTTTATTTGTACCCAAAATTTCAAAATGCAGGAATATATATATATATATATATATATATATATATATATATATATATATATATATTCAAATGTCAATACCACTAGCCATGGAAGGGACGATACAGTCCCAAAAAAATGGAAAGCCGACTGTACATATAAAAAAGAGACCAAGTTTTGGTTTGGTGGATATCGAATATTATTGGGGTTGGGGGAGGGTCGCTGACCCCACCCCATCCCATTTATTAATGGGGTGGGGGCAGGGTCGAGGAACCTCCCCCAACCCTTACCTCTTATTACAAGTGCAGGTCACGGCCTTACTAGTTTTAATAAAAAAAAATTGTTTAAATTTTTATTATTATTCTAATAAACATTTATATATATCAATAATATTATTAATATGATTTCTGTTATCAATAAATGCTAAAGTTCATATTATTAATAATATCAACTAATCTTAATTTTTTTACTTAAAATTTCTATAATTTGATAGTAATATTGTAAGATGTAAAAACTAATTTTATTTCCCTTTATTATTATTTTATTTAACATTTGATCCTTGTATAAACTTATAGTAATTTGATAATAAAATTACACAATCAATTGAGACTAAGGTCTAATGGTAACCATGCATTTTCTTTACTCTATTTGATTTAAAAGGAAAACAATCCATTTGTTGACAAGATAAATAATCAATGAAATTTTTAAGACTTTTCCATCAACACATATAAAGTTTAAACTTTCTTCAAAAATACAAAAAAAAATAACAATCTAGTTTAACTTGCTATCATTTCAAAACACGCATTGCAAATTCAATCATTTCAAAACAATAATTTGTAACAAGATTTCCTATATTTTAAAATGAATATCACTCCTCTTGAAGGCAATGAAACTACTAGCTTGAAAGTAAAGTATTCTTATTTCAATCACATTTCCATTATATCAAGAACTTGTTACACTAAAATTGTTTCTCTTCCCAACAAGAAAAGAATTAATATTAAATCCTTTACTTTCATTTCCAAAGAGAACTAATACTACAATTTTAATAAATAAGACAACTAAGAATCTCCACTTTAAGAATACAATTTTACAAGACCTCCATACACAATGGAGATAACATGATAAAATATAACAAGAGAGTTTTTATTCTTTCTCCAAATGCTACAAGAAGGCCTTCATCATCTAAGCTCCACCTTCTTCCAAGATCAAACACACAACCAAAAATGGGGAGTAGGCAACACTCTCCACCCAACCAATACTCTAATGAGGAAGTGAAGCCTACTTCCTCATTGGCCCCTGAGCCCAAACAATGAGACAATATGGAATATTTGACAACCATGGCAACAAAATACAATGCTTCCACATTTACTTTCAAACAACATTCACACAAGAAAATGACCACAACACATTCATTTTTATACACATACTTCCCAAAACATTTTCTCTAAACAATCTAAGTAGATAAAGGAATATGGGGATACCCTTGTGCCTCCAAAAGTTTTGGATGCCCACCATAAAACCTCCAATGCTCAATAAACCCCAAAAATATCTTATGCCTCCTAAAAGTAAAATATCTCTTATGTCTCCCACACTATTATGCCTCCCTCTCTCGTTATGTCTCTCATAATGAACAAAATAAAAGATGATAACAAGGTGGATAACCCAACCCACGCCCTCCTAAATACTCAAGAGAATCTCTTATGCCTCCCAACAAATTTTATCCCCATTTCACTTTATCATACACATCCTCAGGAAATTTCACTACCCAACAACATCATGCAATAACACATTCATTCAATACATAAACGCACAAGAAAGAGAAGAAACCAAGGGTGAAAACCATACCTTGCCATAGCAAAAAAATCCTCTCCACAAGAAAGTCCCAAAATATTCCAATCTCAAGAAATCCCAAGCAATCTTAAACTCCAACAAGCACGGAAAAAATCAAGCATTACAAAATGAGAGAGCCAAAAACCAAGGAAGTAACCACCAAAACTTCACAAAAATTATAATAAATAAAAATAGGAAGACGGATATGATGTGTCTCCATTTGGGATGCCACATCATTTCTTCTCCACCCCACATCACCAAGGTCAAACGCAAAACCCAATGCATAATACATTGGTGTCCTGGGAAATGACCACCCTCTTAGACACTCAACCCAAACCCACACCCCTTAAGGACAAAATTAAATACCCATGTAAGAAAAGTGCAATTAATTTCTCTTTTCCTTCATTAAAACACAAAATAGGACCTAAAATAAGACCCTCGATCATAAGCTAAGTGGGTGGGTGACTTTAAGAGCAAAGTGGGACAAGCTTAACTTGTTCCACAAGTCTCCAAAATAGCCTAGAAGGTCAAAATCCGAATTTCACAAGGAAGATTGAGTACACACTACCCCAAAACAAATTAAATTCATTCCAAACCAACACACATTAAGGCTACCAACTCATATTTATTTCCCCCATTTTTGTTACATCCTAATTAGCATTAGTTAAAATAATTTAATTTACTTAAGAGGGATGCTAAACTTAATTAATAAAAGTGACTTCACATACTAATAAAAATACAATAATTCAATTAAATAAAATCAACAAGAAAAATTTACATACACTCCCAATGTCACTTTTGAGGTCACCCCCAATGGGACCCCTAACAAACTACGAAAACATACAACATATGAATACACGTGTTTCCATGATGACTTGTTGCCAATAATCCATATTCTTTCATTGTTGGTCTCTTATCCCCTTTTAGTTTATTGTGTTGTGAACACCCTGCAAAAGTCAAGACAATACTTTTCGGCCTCATGCCCATATTAAAAACATCTAAATACTAAAAATACATGCATATACATGTATTTAATTATCGTAACTAAACCAAAACAAGTAATTTTCCATTGTTCAAAATTTCAATTATTTCAATTTCATTAATTTATTAACTAGCAATACGATCACGACATCAAACACATCATCTAACATCACATAATTATTGAAGTAAATGCATCAGTCCAAAATAAGCTCAAAATCAATAATTCAAGATATCCAAACATTCATATAATCCATCATGTAAATCATATCATAAGTCTAACATCCACAATTTGCACTTTTCATTAATTAACTAATCAAAATAACAATATACATATGTCAATATCTAAACTCGTTAGAAATGTCCATAACTCTAGTATATACTAAGAAACATCATAATCATATAAAGTTAGAAGAGGAGTGGGCACTACATCCCCTCCCCTGGGACTCCGACTTCCTCCGAGAAGTCACTAGAAAAAATATGGGAAATGTTCTCTCGAGACATGGCATCCTCCCACGTAGTTGTTGTCTCGTCGTATCAATCCCACCGACCGTGAACCTAATCAATCTCTCTGCCTCAAAGTCCCAAGGTCCTATTCTCTAAAAACACGAAGGGGTTCCACCAAGACCTACCCCTTATCCCGGACCTATAATGAAGTCCAATCTAATACATGAGAAGGGTTTGTAATGTACCTCCTAAGTACAAAAACATGAAATACATCATGGATACGAGACAAGTTTGGTGGTAATGTTGGATGATATGCCAAAGGACCAATATGTTCCAAGATATCAAAGGGACCCACAAATCTAGGAGCAAGCTTAGAGCCTTTTCCGTAATGGATAGGGCTCTTATGAGGCCTAACACAAAGAAACACCTTTGTGCCCACCTCAAAAATATGATCTGTCCTCTCGTTGATCTACATATTTATTTTGTCTTTCCTTAAATTCCTGTAATCTCTTCCCGATCATAATAACATCATGCTCCATATCGTGTAGTAAAGCCCGCCAAGAGAAACACTCTCCTCTAATTTTTCCCAAGTTAGCAATGTCCCTGCACTCTCTATCATACAATGCCTAAAAAGGAGCTATGCGTATCAAACTCTAAAAACAGTATTATATGAAAAATCCACCAAATAGAAGCACTCCTCCCACCTCGATTTGATGATGGTCCATGATAAACATCATAAGCATGTTCTACAGGATCTGATTCACCCGCTATGTCTGGTCCATGTGTCTTAGGGTGATAAGTTGTACTAAAGTTTATCTTTTTCTCGAGAGCATGTTGCGTATGGTAGTCCAAAAGTGATATGTGTACGAGGGATCGCAGTTATAAATGATCTTCCATGTAATCCCATGCAGCTAAAAATCTCATCAAGGCATACTGTGCCACTTTGACTTTGCACTAGTTGTGTAGGTGGTCTTCACCGAGATAAAATTGAGCCACTATCATCAATTTATCCACCACAGCCATGATGGCATCATGGTTCTATCTCAACATTTGTAACCTAACTATGAAATCTATGGAAATTCTGTCCCATTTCAACTCGGTATGGTGTGAGGGAAGAGAAGTCTATCTCGGGTGTTGATGCTCGGCCTTCACCTCCTTACACTCTAAATAGCGTGACAAAACCGAGCTACACCTCTCTCGTAGTCCCCTCTAATGGTGCAAATGTCTCAAAGTTGTGTGCATATTCTTCACCCCGGATGGGATGAATAAGGTGAATGATGAGCCTTTGCCAAAATATCCTGTGTCAAGCCTCCATCTCTAGGAAAATATATCCACCTCTGTGTCTAAGAATACCATCTCGCCTCTAATGAAACTCCATCAAGGGGCCTTTGAGACTCAATCTTTGATCAAGTTTGTAAGGTAGAAGTTGTCGTGAGAAGTGCTGCAAAAAATCCTACTCTGCAAATCTGTACCCACCGAAGTAGCCATAACCACATGTCTCTATCTACTCAGGGGCATCTGCAAACAAATTCTCATTCCCCTTCACATACTCTATCTCCATGTCATACTCAAAAGAAACTCCATCCTGTTGGTGCTAAAAATAGTATTACCCCATTTTGCCAACAAAATTCTATTAATTTACGGTCTCTGTCACATTTATCTTTCCGTATTGTGCCGAAAAGTCTCCACCTTCCTTTTTGTTAATGTAACCATTCCTTTCTTGGGCCAAGTATCACATATAGATCCAAAATTGTTCCTCGTTTCTCTGTTCATCTGAAGAAGTCTTTATTTGGGTGTAAAAACTTGGGTTGTCCCATTTCTTCCATTTTTCATAGTCATGATTTGTCGTCCTTGTCATTTTTTCCCTAAATACTTGAAGAAAAATGAATGGATGTAGCTTAGAGGAATGTATTCGGGCCATGTAACATTTCTAAATTCTTTGTCCTTGAAAAAATTTCATCTCCAAGCTAAAATGGTCATTTTTTGCATTTTACTATTTGATGGGCATTTCTCCCAGTCAAATTTACATCCTTGCATTAACAGGAAATGTGTCCTCTTCTTGTTGGACGTGGCTCGACAAGGTACTTCAAAAATTTCATTAATCACCTCAACTTAAAAATTTGTCTACGTGCGAAGAACGGAATTCATTTGAAATACTTGCTTTTGGTTGGCCTTGGAGTTATGCTTTGGAAAGACACGTGGAGGTTTCCACTACTTTTCCCAGACTTACAAAAAAATTATGCAACCGGTATAGTTTGGCGGAACAAGGACACGTGGTGAGCACACACTCATTCGGGGTCTCCTATACTTAGTATTTTTTCAAAAGTTTTGAGAGGCCTAGGACACGTGGAGGGACCGCGCATGTTTGAGGACGGCCCTTGAATTTTATTTTAAAGAAGTGCTAGGAGGACACTTGGAGTCCTCTGCTCACTTTGAATTTTTCTTGGACTTTTCAATGACCAAAGGAGATTGCCTCGACCACTGACAAATGGCACCTTTTGTTGAGCTTTAAGCCTTTAAACAAATTCTTCCGTAACAAGACACGTGGTGAGCCTGTGCTCATTCAAGGTCTCAACTTTTAGGGACCATCTCAAGATGCGCCACTATGATGCGTGGCAATTTGAAAAGTCAAAAGGTTGGGAAGCGGACCATCGGGGGAAACTTGGATTTTTTCCTCTTGTCATCAAAATGACCCACAAGCTTGGTTTTGAAAATGACAGAGAATACTCAAAATTTTCTCAATCAAGGGTAGAGGTGCGGACCTTCGGAGGAAAATTTGAAATTTTTCCTTTGTGGGAAAAGGAGTTAAAATTGTAAGAGGAAGCGTAATTCCGTTGGGACCCACATCGAAAACTACGAGAGAAAGGGTGGAGCTGTGGGAGAAACTTGGAAAATTTTCACTTTTCCAAAATTAGGTGAAATAGCATAATTTAGCCGCGGTTCCTTTGGGACCCACATTGGGACATGTGTCAGGCCCATTTTTCAAAGGCAGAGGTGCGGAGCAAAAAGTGAAAAATTTACATTTTTCCAAAAGATTGTAAAAGGAAAAAAGGAACCCGTAGGCCTATTTCAAATTGGATCTCCCACGTGGATGGTCAAAATTCAAAATAGAAAGATCAACTGAAAGAATCGTATGCCTATATTTGATTTTCAGCCATTTTTCTCCAAAGCTCCTAGGGATGCGTATTCTTATGATTTTTTTATCATTTCTTGGAGTCTCCTACATGCCAAATGAAGAGGAACATTAATCTGGTATCCTGGTTTTGTGGGGAAGATCTGTAAATGTCTCTCACCATTAAATATGTAATCGACTCTTGTATTCAACCCAGCTTTTTCTTTCCTTGCACGTGAAAGACACTGTTGATATCTTCTCTTTGGCGAGGAAACTCTAGGGACGTCTTTTACCAAAAGATAAGATTTGACCTTTGGGCTCAATCGATCTTCCATTTTTGTTTTTGGGCATGCAAAGAACCAAATTTGACAAATTAGGGGTGGAAGTGGTTGGCAGTAGAGGAAAAATTGATCTACTAGAAGGAGGAGTTAAATGCGGGATAGGGAAAATTGATCTAAATGACAAATTTTTATAGATCTAATTCAGGAATCACAATCGAGCTCATGGTGAGTACTA
This sequence comes from Taxus wallichiana var. yunnanensis, assembly GCA_018340775.1. Lineage (NCBI taxonomy): Eukaryota > Viridiplantae > Streptophyta > Pinopsida > Cupressales > Taxaceae > Taxus > Taxus wallichiana. The sequence continues at coordinate 157,405,657 of CM031237.1, forward strand.
GTACACTCAATGTTTGGATTTTTTTGGGGTAAAAGCTCTGTTTTAAATGAAGTATTATAAATTGCATGAATTTTCTATGCAAAGGGTTGGAAGGTTAGAGTGTTAGAAGTCGGGACTGATTTTCTAAGATAAAATCTTGAGAGAACCCGTCCTTACGAGAAATCATCTGAAGAAACCTCTTGATCTCCTTTGTGTTAAATTTGATCATGTCAAGGTGGTTGCAAGTGTACAACCATTGACAAGCTCCGAGATTGTTCTAGAAACTTTCCTCACGATAAATTTAATCAAACTTGAGTCAATCTGCATTATTTTTGGGAAAAATTTGTGTTTGCTTCATCTCTTAATGTCTACAAGTAGTTTTATTGTTCTTGTTGCAATCTTACATTGAAACCTTTGTGAATTACACAATATCTTTTCCTTGTGATAGTTTGGTGGCATTTGCGAATTTCATTTATTAGAAGATCTTTCATTTGATAATGAAATAAACAAATTTAAAATCACTTGTGACTCTGGCATGACTATAAGATTGTGTGTTAGCCTTTGAGGGTATCTTAGGCATGATGAAACAGAGGTTGATAATTTTTAGTTAAGTTTTCCAATTTAAGCCTTCATTTTGGGTCCTTTAATTTTGTGTGAAAAGTGTTGATCTGGGCCTCCATTGAAGCACATATTCTAGTTAAAGGTACATCCTAGCTATCCCAAAGCATTGTGTTGTTCAAGCTCTCCATTTTGTAAAATTTCTCAAGAATTTGGTGAATCAAGTTAATTTCTTCTTCACCTCCCACCAAAAATTCATTTAAAAATAACCAATCATACCCATACTACCCCGTTTGTCATGTGTGTATACAAATACATAATTTTTACTTCCAAAACATACGAAACAATCGGGTTTTCATGGTCATTAGTGGCCTCAACCTTGCTTAGAAAAAATCTCCATTATCTAGAGTGACAACTCACGAGAGTTAGGTTTTGTTACATTGATCATATTTTCTTCAAGGTCTTCTTAATAATTTCACGAGGAAGGATATATCTATATCCTCCAAAAACAAGAGCTACAAAAGGGTCCTCTCACCCCGGTTGACAGATGAACAACCATAAAGTAGTGAGGATAGGTCAAATCATCTTGAGGGTGCTACCCATTTCTCCACATCTGAGTGACAAAGAGCAAGTTTCATTTCATCCCTGCTCTGAAAAATGACACACTACATACTCTGCTTGTCTCTAAGCTTCTTGCCAAACCCGTGATGATGCTCAACTTCCGAGGGGGAATCAATTTGTGTACCAACACTAGATTGGCGCCATTTTCGGGAGCTGATTTCTATTGTTGGGAACTAATTTGAGTTACTTGAGATAGATATGTTGATTTGTTTCCGCTCATATCTATTTGACCCATCAACACGCTTCGGCACCATTTTCGGGACATAGTGGTTACAGATTCATATTCGGACCACTGGTAAACACTTCTTATATGCTCTAAATACTAATATATTTTTTTCAAACGTCATCTTATGTTTGGGCCTATATGAAGTATTCAATGTTGCAAGTGTTGTGTGTAATTCTTTCAATTTCCACACCTAGTGCACTAGCTTTCATTGATAAATCTGGGTAAAGAAAAGTCAAATCATCCCATTTCTAGTTTCTAGTATTGACAAACATTTGAAAAATCATATTTTAGTGCATTTGCACAACTAAGGTGGAAATCCTTAGTGGTGACTCCCTATTGATCTGATTCTTGATGAGTACCACTGTCTTAACCTCTGTCAAGTGAGATTTGTTACTAATCTTTGCAAAGATGGAAGGAAGAAGATATTTGGATATCTGCGAGACAAGAAAAGGGATCTCCATTAATGAAAGTGATCGGCCTATCATTGAAGACTACCATTCAAGTGCTTCTGAATCAAGTAGCCTCTTTGTGGAACTGAATTCTCCAACTAGAGAGGGCGTTCATTTGATTTTGAAAAGTTTTCTTCTCATTCTATTGTTGTCTTTTTAGAAGTTTATAGGGTTTTACAAGAGACAAGGCCTTTAGGGGATATCCATTTTGAAAGTTATACTCATGTGTTCTAAAGACCCTCTCGCCCCTTATCAATTTGTCTCCCCTGGTCACCTCCTCAAAACAACATGGCCTGCCCCTCCCTAGACCTCCATTTGTAGTAAACACCTTGGTCCTATAAATTTTATAGGGATGGCTGGTTATCCAAATGCATTCCAAGGAAACAACTCTATAACGGTGATCAACATCTAAATATTTTTATCAATATGATGGAAGACTTTGAGATTGAACATGAAGATGTATATATCAAATTGTTTATCCATACTTTGGAAGAGGATTCAAGGGACCGTATAAAGCTTTTCCAGATAATTCCATTAATTCTTGGATAGAGATGAACAATGCATTTAGATTGGAGTATGGTGATAGAACTAACCCTAGGTTTCGTCTATCGTAATTTGAAAACATCAAGAAAAAATCCGAATCGGTCGAGACATGATTTCAACACAAGATTTAACAAGACCTTGAGGATGTTCCTGTTAGCTTAAGGCCATGTGATGAATCATGTTTGATCAAATATTCGATGCATTTGATAAAAAGGATGGTTTCTACTTGAGGGACAAAACCCTACTAATTTGAGGTAAGCCTTCACCATGGTCCTAAAATTGAGAATAACATCAAGGCAATTTGCATGTCTCCAAAAATGGAGGGTGTTAAACTAATTAACCCTAAAAGCCTCAAACAAGTAAGGATGCTGATTTGGAGGAAGTTGTGAGAACTTTGGTAGGGGCCGTCAAAGAAATATCATACAAATTAGTCAGGGTAGAAAAAGGGATTGGGCAGAGTTCACAAGGTCGAACAAGCAACAAGTCGGCCAAGATAGGTTTACAAATCATCATAGAAATGATCGTAGATCGATGACGAGAGGTAAGGGACCTATTGGATTTGGAAATAAATAGTCCTAGGCCAGGGAAAACAAAATGGTACTTGATCCTTTGGCTGCAAGAGTTACTGTTTTGGAGCAGAGATAGATGCCATTAATTGGTGTGACATATTTTTCATGCCCCATGCTCCATGTGAGGAAGATCGAGAAAAGGAAGGAGAAGCTGACAATGATAATGATGATGATGTTTGCATGATGGGTTTCTCTATGTGCTCACAACAAGGGGCAACTTCAACCGAGGTAATAAGTGTTAGAACTGCTTTCGATTTTTGGGATTGCATCCACTGGGTACCTATTCTTCCTCCCTCTCATTCTTTAGAAGTAGATACTATACAAGCTTTTGAATTGCCCAATAATGACTTTGAATATTTAAGAGATTTGATGATAAATAAGTATGATGGAGGAATCCCATCTGAGGAGGACATGAAGTTTTTGATGAACGTTGTTGTTGCCTAAGAGAAGGAATATAACATAATAAGTAGGGTTGTCAAAGGGACAGGGCCTTGGCCAATCCAAAAACTCCATTATTTTCAAATATTCCTAAATAGGCCCCTAAGAAAGATGCATATGCTAAGGACCTTGTTGTCCCAAACAAAACTCGTGCCCCTCCTCATGCCCAAGCTATCAAAACTCATGTGCCATCTAATGAGTGTGTCAACATTCCTTCCAATGTTGCCTTACCAAAGTCTGTCCCTTATGATATTGCCCAAGTCTTGAGTTAGATCAAGATTTCAGTTCCAATTGTTCAATTTGCTTAGGATTCTTGAGCACAAGAAAAGGGTTGTCGAGTATTTGGGGCCGAAAGAGGAGAAGACTACCATAGAAATATAAACATCATGGAGACTCCACCAGTCATTGAAGAATTAGAGACACCACCAATGTTGGATGAATTAGGTGAACCACCCGAGGTTCATTTGGGGACATTCTTGGTGGATTCTTAGCTAAATTTGGATCCATTATTCACCACCCCCGATCATTAAAGGTTGGCGATTAACCGTATGTTTGACTCGGGGCATCATGCAATGTTATGCCTCTCAAAGTCATGAATGAGATGGATATCAAAGTAACAACTGCATATGGGAAGTGTACTGCTATGGACTCCAGAGAAGTTTCAGTGGTGAGATGTGTGAAAGGTATGGTGGTGCAGCTTGTAGCTTACCCAAGTAAAAACTTGATACTTGATGTTGTTATTGTTGATTTCCCAGCCAAGTGGGGTATGTTTTTATCTAGAAAATGGGATGCAAGTGTTGGTGGGAGTGTTCAAATGGATATGTCCTATGCCACCATCCCAATTGAGGGCATCCTTGTTAGGTTATATGGAGAAAAGAAGATGTTGCACCTTATTGAAGATCCCAACAATGCATCTTATGAATTACTATATACAACTATTGATGCTTTGATAACTTTGTATGATTTGCTTTGATGGAAAAGAGAACAAGATTGAAGAATGCAAATGTTATGAAAAGGCAGGCTCTCCTTGGACTTTATTGTTTGATGGAGCTTGCTCCAAGTTCAAAAATGGTGTTGGTGTTATTCTAATCTCTCCAGGTCGAAAGAGTTTGTCTTTTCCTTCAAACTCAACTTTGAGTGCACTAATAACATTACTGAGTATAAGGCACTATTGTTAGGTCTGAGGATTGCTTGGAAAAATGGTGTTAAAGACATCATTGTCAGAGGAGATTTAGAATTAATTGTAAAGCAAGTAAGAAAACTTTATGCCACAAAAAATCAGCAAATGAAACAATACAAGCATGCAGCTTGGGATCACATTGAAATTTTTGATTAATTCAATATTGTGCATCATAATAGGAGGTTCAAATATTTGGTGACAAACTTGCAGTATTGGACTCTCGGTTTGATACTTGATAGTATCCCCATATTGTGAATATGATGTTGAAGTGTTAACTAGGCCATCTGTACTGACAACATTAAGAATTGGTAGGTTTTTTATGATAATGCTCAGTCGGAAGATTTTGTGGATTTAATGAAATTTTTCCAATCAAAGTATTGATTGGGATCCAATGGGGTGTGTAGGAAAGGGTAAAAAAAACCTATTTGGTAAAGGCATCATCTAACTAAAGACTAATATCATTCCTAGGGGTTGGTTGCTCTCGAATCCAACTTTGATAGTGTTGGTCGCATTATTAATAGATGCATAACAGCCTCAAGGGATATTGAGGAGCATGACCTTGGCACAAAGGAGAAACCAAGGAAGATTTGGTTGGGAAGCAATCTTAGCAAGGAAGAAGAAAATAGTCTATATCTAATTGCTAAAAAAATATCAAGATTGCATGGCTTGGACTTATTATGAATTAAAGGCATACAGAGAGGATATGTTTCAACATGAGATTCCCTTGGAATCTAATGTAAAACCATTCAAGAAGAAACAGAGGACAATCAATCCACTCTTATCTCTTCAAATGCAAGAAGAACTAACGAAACTGAGGGATGGAGGGATTATCCAGCCCATAAGGTATTCTTCTTGGGTTGCAAACTTAGTACCAATCAGAAAAAGAATGGTGACATCAGGCTATGTGTAGATTTCAAAAATTTAATAGAGCATCAATGAAGGATAATTATCCTTTACCAAACATGGAAAACATGCTGCAGCTAGTGACTAGTTCTAAGCTACTTTCTACACTAGATGGCTTCTCTGGTTATAACCAAGTTGTGGTGAAGGAATAAAAAATAATTAAAATAGCCTTTACCACTACTTGGGGGACTTATGTATATGTCAGGATGCCCTTTACTCGATGAATGTTGTAGCAAACTTTCAGGGAGCAATGGATGTTGCTTTTTCTTGTTGCGTCAATGATTTTATTATTGTCTACCAACATGATGTAACTATGTTCTCTAGGAAGAAGGGGTAATGATTGATCTAGAAAGGCTAGAGGCCATCAACAAGGTCCCAATTCCAAGAACCAAGAAAGGAATTCAGTCCTTCTTTAGGAAAATAAACTTCATCAGAAGATTCATATCAAAATTTGTTGAGTTGACCATGCCAATCACTCTGGCATGCTAAAGAAGGATCAGACCATCAAATGGGAGGAGGATGTCATTCAAGATTTCAATGGGATCAAGGAGGCATTAAAGCATGCCCCTGTTTTAAGCAGCTCCAGATAATAAGAATCCTTTCCAACTGCTTTTATTTTTCTTCCAAGAACACTATTGCATCTCGCCTTGTTAAAGAAAGATGATGAAGCAAATTGAGAGGCCAATTGCCTTTTTAGTAAGGCTTTGCAGGGGCTGAGCTGAAATACACTATTATGGAGAAACAAGCATTTGCCTTGGTAAAAGAAACAAATGTTTTTATGACTTACATTTTGTGCTCTAAAATTGTTGCTTATGTTCCCCACGCTATGGTGAAAGACATTTTATCGAGATGGAAGTCTCAAGAAAAATATGTAGATGGGTGAACAAGTTGCAAGAATATGACATGGATATTCAAACCACAAAATTGGTGAGAGGTTTGGGCTTGGCTAAGCTTATGGCTGAGAGAAACTTGCAAACTATTGAGCTAAATGAGGTAGAAGAAGGAAGGGTAGATGTCTTTGAAAAATTGATGAGTTCTAAGTGAAGTACAAGGATGTGATTTTTTATCTCAGAAATTTATACTACCCTAAGTATTTGAGTAAGAACTTAAAAGGGCCCTTAAATTGGCTTCCCGTAAATATGTCATTACTGATTATGGGTTAGCTTGAAAGAACCCCGAGGAGTCCTCTTAAGAGGCATTATCAAGATGAAGCATGGAGGAGTTTGCATGGGGGAATTTTGTTGGAAGAGTCATAGTACACAAGATCTTGAGGGCTAGTTATTGGTGGCAAATCTCTTCAACGATACAACTCTTTGTTTAGAAGATGTGAGAGTTTCCAGCAGTGTCTCTAGAAGACCGAAAGCTTCTGTGCTCCCTTCCTTTATAGCCTATATCAATTGAATCCCCATTCAAGAAATGGGAATGGATTTCATTGTGAGATTTAAGACCCTTCAATTGTTGGCCATAAGTGGATTCTTGTAGCCACCGATTAATTCACCAAATGGGTGGAGGCAATCCGCACCAAAATGGTAACACATCAAATTGTCACGGACTTTATGTTGAACCATATCATCTACAGTTTTGAGGGCTACCAAAATTTTGCTAACATATGCCATAAGCTTTAAAGCCAAACCTTTGGTGGAAATGTGCAAAGAATATGGGATCAATTTGACATATGCTTCTAATTACTATCCCCAAGGAAATAGACAAGCTAAGTCCAATAATAAAAATTTGTTGAAGATTATCAAAAGAACCTTGGAGTTGAACAAGAGAAAGTCAGGTGAGTAGTTAAAGTTTGTTGTTTGGGATAACCGAATTAATATTAAAAGAGCCACTGGAAAGATTCCATTTGAGTTGGTATATGGAACTCTAGCCCACCTTCCCCGCATATGTAATTATCCTCATATAAATTCATTCAACAACTGGAAGATCAAGAAGTAATTCCATATGATCCATGCATTAACCAAATTGTTGAAGAAAGGAGGGCATCCCACCAAAGGAATGTAAAGTTCGAGAAAATATGAAGTTGTTTGACAAGAAGGTCACCCTAAGATCTTTCAATGTTGGAGATCTCATGCTATTATGGGATAGCAAGCATAATGATAAGGGAAAGCATGGAAATTTTGATGCATTATGGATGGGCCCTTACTCCACCGATATTAGGATCAAAGTGAACATACCTTCTTCCTAAAGGACTTGGATGGGGAATTGCTTGAATTTCCTATTAATGACAGGAATTTGAAACATTTCTTGGATTGATTCCCCAGAATCAAGGTGAGCATCATCTATACATTGTATAGTTTTTTTGTTTGTGTTCTCGTCTTTCGTGTTTTGTTGTTCGCTCTTCCCCTAGTGGCTTGTTTTTGCTGGTTTCTTGGTTCGTTTTTGGGGATGGTTCTAGTTTTGTGCTTTGCAAGATGAATCCTTTGCCCAATGGATATTTTTGGCACTTGGTCTACCTTTGTTCTTGTGGCACTCAGCAGGCTTGCCCATCCCAAGTCGGAGCCGATGTTGGTGCTAAAAATAGTCTCCCCATTTTCCACCAAAATCTATCAATTTACACCGTCTCTATCACATTTAACTTCCCAGTACAGTGCTGAAAAGTCTCCACCTTACTTTTTGTTGTTGTAATAAGTCCTTTCCTGGGACAAGAATCATGTATAGATCCAAAATTGTTTCCTCGCTTTCTCTGCTCATCCAAGAGGTCTCGTATTTGGGTGTAAAAACTCGAGCCGTCCTGTTCTTTCCATTTTTCATAGTCGATTTGTTGTCCTTGTAATTTTTCCCTAAATACTTAAAGAAAAATGAATGGATGTAGCTCGAGGAATGTATTTGAGCCATGTAACATTTCTAAATTCTCTATCCTTAGAGAAAATTCATCTCCGGCTAAAATGGTCATTTTACACATTAAACGGTTTGACGGGCATTTCTCTCAGTCAAATTTACATACTTGCATCAATAGGAAGCGTGGTATTTTTTGGTTGGATGCGACTTGGCAAGATACTTCAAAATTTCATGAATTGCCTCAACTTAGAAAAAACCTATCTGCGTGGAAGAACAATGCTCATTTGAAAGACTTGCTTTTGGTTGGCCTTGAGATGCACCAGAAGACATGTGAAGGTTTCCGTTGCTTTGCCGTGACTTAGACAAATTTTTATGTAGCTAGTATAGTTTTACAGAACAGGGACACATGGTGAACCTGCGCTCATTCAGGATCTCTACTCTTAGCAACCATTTTGAAATTGCTCCATGAAGACACATGGAGGCTTCTGCTGGGTCTTCCCATACTTAGTCATTTTTCAAAAGTTTTTGAGAGGCCTGTGGACATGTGGAGGGACCACGCATGTTTGAGGACTGGCCCTTGAATTTTATTTTAAAGAAGTGCCAAGAGGAAACTTGGAGGCCTCCACTCACTTTGCATTTTTCTTGGACTTTTCAATGGCCAAAGGAGATTACCTCAAACCCTGACACATGACACCATTTGCTAAGCTTTAAGCTTCAAAACAAATTCTATCGTGGTAGGACACATGGTGAGCCCATACTCATTCAAGGTCTCAACTTTTGGGGACCATCTCAAGATGTGCCATTGTGACACGTGGCAGTTTGAAAAGTCAAAAGGTGGGGAAGTGGACCATCGGGGAAACTTGGATTTTTGCCTCTTATCATCAAAAGGATTAAAACATCAAAATGACCCACGAACCAAACAGAGAATAATCAAAATTTGCTCTAGTCAATGGCGGAGGTGCAGACCTTCGAAGGAAAATTGGAAAATTTTCATTTCGATTGGGAAAAGGAGTTAAAAGTGTAAGAGGAAACGTGGTTCCGCTGGGACCCACATCAAAAACTAGAAGTGGAAGGGCAGAGTCATAGCCGGGGAAACTTGGAAAATTTTCCTTTTCTAAAAAAAAAAGGTGAAATAGTACAATTTATCTCATGCCGGTTCCTTTAGGACCCACATTTGGACACGTGTTAGGCCCATTTTTCAAAGACAGAGGTGCGGAAAAAAGTGAAAATTTACATTTTCCAAAAGGTTGTAAAAGGAAACAAGGAACCCGTAGGCCCATTTCAAATTAGATCTCCCGCATGGACCGTCCAAATACAAAATAGAAAGTTCGACGGAAACTGTGTGTCTGTATCTAATTTTCTACCATTTTTCTCCAAAGATCATAGGGATGCGTATTCTTATGATTTTTTATCATTTCTTGGAGTCTCCTACATGCCAATTGAAGAGGAACATTAACTGCAGGTATCCTTACTTAGTGGGGAAGATCTCGTAAACCTCTCTCACCATTTAATATGTAATTTGACTTCATCGGATTCGACCCAATTTTTCTTTCCTTGGCACACAAAGACTTGTTGATATCTTGGTTTGGTGAGAAAACTCTAGGGACGTCTTTTAACATTAAGATGAGATCTGACCTCTAGGCTCGATCTGATCTTCTATTTTTTCCCAGTACATAAAGAACCATATTTGATAGATTAGGGGTGGAAGTGGTTGGTGAGTAGAGGTAAAATTGATCTACTAGAAGAAGGAGTTGAATGCGGGAGAGGTTCGAAGAGATCTACCCTCGAGCACCCGACAACTTTTACGAGATCTGATTCTCGGGAATCACTATCGAGATCATGGCGAGCACCAAAAGGTACACTCAATGTTTGGATATTTTTGGGGAAAATCATTGTAAATGAAGTATTATAAATTGCATGAATTTTTCATGCAAAGAGTTGGAAGGTTGGAGTGTTAGAATTCGGAACTAATTTTTCTAAGAGAAAAGCTTGATAAAACCCGTCCTTCCGAGAAATCATCTCAAGAAACTTCAGATATCTCCTTTGTGTTAAATTTGATCATGTCAAGGTGGTCATGCGAGTGTAAAACCATTGACAAGATCTGAGATTGTTCTAGAAACTTTCCCAGTAGATAAATTTAATCAAATTTGAGTTAATTTGTGTTATTTTTGGGTAAAATTTGCGCTTGCTTCATCTCTCAATGTTTGCAAGTAGTTTTCTTGTTCTGTTACAATCTTACATCAAACCTTTCAGAATCACACAAGATCTTATCCTTGTGACAATTTGGTAGCATTTTCAATTTCATTTATCGAAGAGCTATCATTAGATAGTGAAATAAAAAAATTTAAAATCACCGTGACTCCTAAAGATTACTATAAGATTGTTTGTTAGCCTTTGAGGGTATTTAGGTGTGATGAAACAGAGGTTGATAATGTTCAGCTTAAGTTTTCCAATTTGAGCCTTCATTTTGGGTCCTTCAAGTTTGTGTGAAAAGTGTTGATATGGGCCTCCATTGAGCACATATTCTAGTTAAAGTAACATCCTAGATATCCCAAAGCACTTTCTTGTTCAAGCTCTCCATTTTGTAAAATTTCTAAAGAATCTAGTGAATCAAGTTCAATTATGCCTCACCTCCCACAAAAATTCATTTAAAAATAAAAAATCATACCCATACTACCCCTATTTTTCATGTGTGTATAAAAATGCATAATTTTACAACCAAAACATATAGAAACAATCGGTTTTTCATTGTCTTTAGTGGCCTCGAACCTTGCTTAGAAAATATCTCCATTATCTAGAGTGACAACTCATGAGAGTTAGGTTTTGTTGCATTGATCATATTTTATTCAAGGTCTTCTTAATAATTTCACAAGGAAGGATATCTCCATCTCCTCCACAAACAACAAAAAGCTTCAAAAAGGGTCCTCTCACCCTCGGTTGAAATGCACAACCATAAAGTAGTGTGGATAGGTCAAATCCTCTTGAGGGTGCTACCCGCTTTCTCCACATTTGAGTGACAAAGAGCAAGCTGCATTTCATCCCCAGATACAAAATGACACACTACATGCTCTGCTTGTCTCTAAGCTTCCTTCCAAACCCGTGATGCTGCTCATCTTCTCGAGGGAGAATCAATTTGGGTACCAACACATCCAATCTTCTCGACGAGCATTAAGATTGGGATACGTGAAGAGGTGGAAAAGAATCAAGTGATCACCATGAGTGTAAATCTTGACCAAGAATGAAATGTCTCCACCGAACCAAGGCATGAATAACAACCGTAATCTCAAGGTCATGATTCAGATAATTGAGCTCATAATCCTTAATTTTGTGAGATTCAAAAGCAACCACTCGCCTCTTACATCAACACACCTAGTAGTCTTACCAACGAAGTATATGTGAAAACAAAGAATGCACCATGAGGATCCGGCACTGCAAGAATAGGTGTGATCGTGAGGAATTCTTTTAGTGTGTTGATGGCCTTCTCACATATATCTAACAATAAGAACTTCTTCTATTTCTCCTAAGGGAAGTGATGGGGTGCACAACGTGAGAAAAGTCCTAAATAAATATCGTGTAGTATCCTACCAAACCCATGAAATTTCACACCTTGGTCACACTAGTGGGTTCTCGCCAATCCATAATGTCTCTAAACTTGGAAGGATCGATTGTGATACCTTCCCCGAAAATGATATGACCCAAATACTACACCTCTAATCGAAAGAATGCACACTTCTCTAGGTTCTTGTAAAGTTATTTCTCATGAAGATACTTGAGAACCTAACGAAGGTGCTCTAGTGCTCCTCACGCATACGTGAGTATATCGAATGTCACATGAAATACGAGCACAGGTGATCCAAAATTTCGAAGACCTCGTTCATCAAGATCACAAACACTATGGGGCATTCATCAAACCAAAAGGCATAACTTTTATCTCATAATATCTATATCTCGTGCAGAATATGACTTGTAGATATCTTCCTCCGCAATCCTCAGTGATGGTATCCAGACTTAAGATCAATCTTCAAAAATATGGTGGACCCATTCATCCGATAAAACAAATCATCAATACGAGGAAGGGGGTACTTTCGATTCTTGATCGTTACTTTTTTCATTGTCTATAGTCTACACAAAACCTCAAGGAACCTTCCTTCTTCTTAACAAAATCACCGGTGCACCCCAATGGGATACAAGTAGGGACGATTAGGCCTTTTTCAAGAAGGTGTTATCCCATTTTTCCCCGAAAAATTGATCAAACACGACTCATGACAGGAGATAATCAAAGGTTTGTCTCAATATTGCTAGCCCACATTTCAAATCCAACAGTCAGGTTGCAGGCGGGACTCTACAATGGAGGAGCAGTGGTCAAGTGATGGGGAAAATGACATCAAAGAAACCAAATTCTCAATAGGAGAAAATTGAGAAGAAGCTTGAAGTTTCAGACTTCACATATGATTCAACTTGAGGCCCGAACTACCCAAGTATAAACAGATTCCTGGAAGGCGCTACTGTTAGCTCGGCACAATTCTAAAATATGCAAGAGAAATAGGGTCTCCAAACAAGTGCTCAACTTCCACATGTTCAGAACCCAACATAGTCTCTCCTAAATAAGTAGAAGAGACCCAACCAAAAAATGGAGAAAGAGGAGCGGACAAATTCGAGATAAGTATAGAAAGGATCAATGGCGGAGAAGCCTCTATGTGCCTCATGAGCAAAACTTCAAAAGTGAGACCTAAGGATATTCCCTCAATGAGCGTGAAGATTCCATGTGTTTGAGGTCTAAAATGGGGTCTCATCAGTGTTGAAAATTAACAGACCCATGGAGGGTGCCACATGTCTCATCAACACAACTACAAGGATAGAATCTAAAGGTGGAGACTCAAACTAGCGCCAGCTCTCCACGTAGTCAAGGTCCAACAGAGGTCAAATGGAAGTGGGCCCAAATCCTCTAAGGATAAGAGTGTTTCGGTGGAATTCCCCATGTGTCTCAACAACATAACTTCAAAGGAAGGATCAAGAGTGGAGGTCCCAAACTTCCACCAGCCCTCCACGTGTCTAAAAGTCAAAAAGGGGATAGAGCCAGCCATTTAAATTGACTAAGTATGAAAAGACTGGTGGAAGCCTCCACGTGTCTCAATGGTGCACCTTCAAGGGTCGAAGCCAAAGACGGTCCCCCAAATGAGTGTGGAGCTTCCACGTGTCCCAGACCAAAAGAAGAAGTCAAAAGGGACACCAGACATTGAAAATTCCAAGCTCGGGACAGGCCTACGAAGCCTCCATGTGTCATCTCGGCAAAAATTTAAAGGAAGAATCAAGAGTGGGTTTCCAAATGAGCGCGGATCGCCACATGGTAAGAGTCAAAGAATGGGGCAAAGCTGGCCCAAATTGGGTAAGTATAGAAGGATCAGCGGAAGCCTCCACACGCCGGCCCGGCAAGCGCAACTTCAAAGGGAAAATCGGAGGTAGTCTCCCAATACGCGCTAAGCCTCCACGTGTCTAGGGTCAGACATATGGCCCCGCCAAACAAAAGGGACTTAGCCAAAACACAAAGAAATAGAGAAAATATGTGGAAGGATCCACGTGTCTCTTCGCATATTCAAAGGTAAAATCTAAAAGCGGTCCCCAAACGTGCACCATCTTTACACGTGGCCATGTTTCAGGTCAAAGCAGGAAGGTGGGCCTTGGAAGGATTTTTTATCAAACGCAGTTAGGGCCTTAGGAAGACTTTTTTTGCCAAATTGGAAAATGCGGGCCGGTGGGCCCGAAGATGACTTTTGGGAAATGTATAGTGTCGGGGATGCGAGGATTTTTTTGCATGTTTGAATAACTTTCATAAAAGCGTAATTTTTAGGTACGGGCCCGCGAGCTCGAGGAGATTTGTTCGCCAAATGTAGAAATTTAATTTTATGCTTCCGGGCTATGGAGATTTTTTTATTTTTGTGTTTTCACAAAAGGTGTAAATTGAATTTCAAGCCCATGGATCCATTTTGCAAAACTTGTTTTTTCACCATTTTTGTATGGATTCGATTCAAATATTCAAATGGGCATAACTTTCGATCCAATTCTCAAATTCAACAAATTTGGTACCGTTGGAAATATCTCAACCTCCTCTACACCATGGAAGCATAAAATATTATTTTCAGCAGGATTTGATGGGTGAAAATTAGGAAAACATATTTCATGTCATTAATGAAGGATCTGATTTGCTTCAACAACCAAATCATATTTGATTTGATCCACCATTCTTCCTTCTTCAACATGCCAAATAGACATAGAGAGGCAGACTTGGCAGATTTTAGGCAGATTTACAAGGGCATTGATGGATGGTAACTAAGCTTCCAAATCAGATTTCTCACCTCCTTTTCTTCTCTCTCTTCACTTCATCTATAAAGGTAAGAGCTTGGATCATCAGTAAAGGGTCAGTACATTCTTGCTTTATGCCCTCCCTCTTACTCGCTCTACAGTGAATTCATGGAGCCTTGAACCCCTCCATCTAAATTTTAATGCAATTTCGCCTCTTGGCTGTCATTGTAATGCACGCATCAATTCTTAGAGTAATAAAATAAGTCCGTGGATGATTTCAACCCTCTCTTATGTTTTATTGCTTCTTCTTGATCCCTCATTACAATCTTGGTCATCTGTGCATGGATATTGTTTCACATTTTAATGGTTTTTGTTTAAAGGCAATGCAAATTTTCAGCATTCCTTCAGTGCATCACCTCTGTTAGATTAGGTTTTAATTATTGCATCCCCTTAACTCTGTCTCCTTGGAAAATTAGAATAGGATTTAGGATAGACCCTCTATAATCTGAACATGTGCACCTGAATAGAGGAATAGAAACTACCTTCATCTAGAGATCTCTCAATTTTAAATCCTGACACTTTGAGAGATGCTCCATGTTATGCAATCACACTTAAGAGTCTCAACCCATTGAGTTGTAAACATTCAGGGGGTGTTGTGATTTTGCACTAACAGAAGGCACTCCAACTACAACTTGAGCTCACAAAGCTCATATGCTCGCATCCTATAAGGAGTGTGTTATATAGGTTTTTCCCTATAACTAGTTCAATGTAGAAGTCTATCTCATGTGGGGGATGCATCCCTTGAAGCTCAATAGGAAAAACATTAGAAAACTCCTACAAGATGGGGTTGTCATCAAGTGAAGGTCCACTAGCCCCATCCTTCAACCTATCACTAATAGTAATAGCATACAACTGACACCCACATCGTGGACACCGCTTAAGATGCATAGCAGAAATAGTGCAGATATAAATGGGGCTCCTAACTCAAGTTATCATTGACTCAACTCCCAAATAAATAGTACATAATCTAATATTAAGGTAACAATCAACTCGGCTCTATGTTTAAATAACCAATCCATGTTGAATATGAATTCATATGAACCCAAAGGAAGGATATGAATATCTGAGGTAGTGGTGAAGAGTCCCAAATCCACTACGCACTCCTTAACTAAGGAGTCTACAAAGATTTTGGCTCTAGAAGCCATCTTGACATCCCAACTAAGGCCCTATCTAATTACCACCATCCTACAACACTCTACTAATGATGGTGCAATAAAGGAATTGGATGAACCAGAATCAAACAGAATAGAGGTAGGAATACCATCAATGCTACTTGTAGTCTCAATCACAATGCCCTAGTGCTCAACCTGGTGGTTATTGACCAAAGGCATAGATCCAATGGCTATGTCCCATGTCACCAGCTATAGGATCTGAAATTAGTGCCTCACCCTTGTTCCTAGGGTTCTATGGGAACTCTCTCCAATAATTTCCAAGAAAACCACATCCATAACAACTTCCTAGTCCTCTCCAATGAGATGTGGCTCCAACAGTACTCTATTGGTTTGTGTCGTGGATCCTGATGATCCGCCATGGAATGCTAAGGTCATGCTTCGGTGAGATCATGTCGACCGAGCTCTTGGTGCACCTTATGTCCTAATGGGACCCCTAGGGGGAGGCCCCATACTTCATCCCCTTTGAGCATCAAATATATGTGGAGGTTTGAATGGTGGTAGAGTTTATTGATGTTTATGCTAAGTTGGCTATCTGGGTGACGTAAATGAAGATTGTGCATAACCATGTCTACCATGAGAAGGAGGACCTGACCCCTCGACCTCGCTATAGTACATCTACTAGATTCGGCTCTACACTCTATCTCTAGCTTTCTTAGTTTTCCTCATAGTCTCCTCTAAAATCTGCGGGTAATGAATGCGTATAACACCTCCCAAATCCAAATTCAAGCCCCTTATGAACATGTGAATCCTTACCCGCTCATCCTACATGTAGTCAACATACTGAAGTAAGTCAAGAAATCAACTCTCATACTCTACTAATGTCATGGATGTCTGATGTAGGTCATACAACTCATCTATCCTCTATTGAATAAACCTCCTAGATAAGTATTTACTCCCGATCCTCTCTTGAAAGAGCTCCCAAGTAACTGCCTGCAGTCTACATGGTTTTTCTACTCCTCATTCCTCCACCAAACAGCTTCTCCATCTCTTAGAAGATGAATCGCAACACGAGCCTTCATGCTGCTAGTACATAGGAAAATCTTGAAGCACCCACTCAAGCTCACTAACTAGGCCTCTTCCTGAAAACCTTTTGTATCTCAAGAATAATGAGATGGGTGTAGCTTCAGGATCTCTTTGATATGATCTCGCAGCAATGACCTCACAACCCCTAGGTCTCTCTGCATGCTCCTCCCTCGGTATAGGGCTCTGAGATCTATCTTTGTTTTTTAAAACCTTGTCACCATGTCCCCTCTAAGGTGAATCCACTCTAACTGACTCCACATGGGAGTTCTCTTCCATATGCTCATCATTGTGTCATCAAGATGCACAGTTCTACCATGACTCTCATCTTGTCTCGTAAGTCTTCCTCCTTAAGATCCTCCATGTATAACGACATTAACATCATGTAGCCCTATAATATCTGAGGTAAAATAGCCGCTACATCCTGATATGGAGGTGGAAAGTCTAGATCTACATGTAAGAACCCGACATCTAGTCCGCCTCCCGCACTAACCAAGGCAAGAGTTAGATCATCATTCTAATTTTTATTTGAGTTTTCTAAGTTTGATATATTATACAATTATCATATAATGTTGTTTTCTAGGTTTAAAGTTGTGCTAGGTTTAATGTTCATGTTTCATGTTTTCAAGTGTGCCCAAGGGTCCAAGCTTTGAACCCATGGCTCGATACCAGGCTGTAGCGCCCATAAATTTACCCACACGAAACCCAAGACAAACATAGGTCATACTAGAAAAATTATGGAATAATTTTTTTGTAAAACCCACTCACAATAAAGAGGATAAAATTTAGGTCAACACTTTCTCATTTTAAAAATTACACTTAATTAATATTATTAATTTCCAAATGAGGTCCACAATCCCCTTACCTTCCTTAAATAAATTAATGAAATTTCTCAATAACATTTGATAATTTAATTGTTTTACAATAAGGCTAAGACTCCCTCCCTTTTGTTTTAATACAATTAAATTCAACCTTAATTAAACTTGCTCAAATTAATTTTAAAAGGTATTGTGGTCTAGTTATTTAAATAATAAAGTTTTACTACACCCACAAAGGGGTCAAGGCTTGCATTTAATAGAAAGTTTACAATAAAAGATTTGGTTTAGAAAGGTAAAATTAATCGCCCCATCTCCATACCCCATCTATTTTGTTGGAATACAATTAAATTTAACCTTAATTAAAATTTCTCAAATTAATTTCAAAATCTATTGTGGTCTATTTATTCAAAAATAATGTTTTACTACACCCATAAAGGGGTCAAGGCTTGCATTAAATAGAAAGTTTACGATAAAACATTTGGGTTAGAAAGGTAAAAGTAATCACCCCCTACACCACTTAAGTGGCCCCAATTAAATCCTACCCATGCATTTTAAATTTGAAATATATCTCACCCACTTCCCACCTACTTTTTGTAGGGGTGAATCTCATCCATTGGATGGATTCATTTGGATCCCTTGGATTTAGGGATCCATCTAACCCTAAACTTGGTTATGAAAGGTTATTTTTCAATTCATTTGGCTTATTGTTTCTTTTCTTATTTTTCAGGCTCAGTAAAGAAGGAGGTGGAAGCCATGGAGACAAGTTTCAAGCTCATGGAAGAATGAACATTCTTCCCTTCTTTTCTAAGTTCTATTTACACCCTCTCCTAGGGTTTGCACATATTTATTATTTGTTTAACTTATTCTTTTTGTATTTTCCCTATTGGGCATATGGGTATTTTCCTATTTTAGTTAAATAGGTAGAATAGTGTATATATACACTTGGGTAAAAGGATATATACATATATACATATATATACATTTGTATATGTATATATAAATGTATATATTTTTATTAAAACTTCATTTTATTTCAACCCAAAATTTCAAAATGCAGGTGTGTGTGTGTGTGTGTGTGTGTGTGTGTGTGTGTGTGTGTGTGTGTGTGTATTCCAATTTCAATACCACCACCATAGGAGGGACTACATAATCCGAAATAGATGGAAACTGATTGCGCATATAAAACAACGACAAGGTTTTGGTTTTGTGGATAGAAAATATTATTGGGGTCGGGGAGGGTCACGACCCCACCCCATCCCATTAATTAATGGGGTCAAAGTGGGGTCAGACCTCCCCCAACCCTTACCTCTTATTTTAAGTGCAGTCGCAAGAGATAATTTTTACTAGTTTTAACAAAAAATTATTTAAATTTATATATATATATATATATAATATTTTAATACTATTACTATTATCAATAAATGATAATATTCATATTATTAATAATATCAACTAATCTTAATCTTTTTACTTAAAATTTCTATAATTTGATAGTAATATTGTAAGATGTAAAAAATAATTTTATTTCCCTTTATCATTATTTTATTTAACATTTTATCCTTGTATAAAATTATACTAATTTGATAATAAAATTACACAATTGATCGAGACTAAGGTCTAATGGTAACCATGCTTTTTTCTTTAATCTATTTGATTTAAAAGGAAAACAATCCATTTGTTGACAAGATTAATAATCAATGAAATTTTAAGACTTTTGTATCAACACATATAAAGTTTAAACATTCTTCAACAATACAAAAATTTAACAATCTAGTTTAAGTTACTATCATATGCCCTTCAAGTAGTGAAACGTAAAAGCGCTTATTTCCTTTCATCACACAATTCAAAGTCAATCATTTCAAAACAATAATTTGCAACAATATTTCCCATATTTTAAAATTAATATCACTCCTCTCGAAGGAAATGAAACTACTAGCTTGAAAGTAATGTATTATTATTTTAATCAAATTTCCATTATATCAATAACTTGTTAGACTAAAATTATTTCTCTTCCCAACAAGCAAAGAAGTAATATTAAATCCTTTACTTGAATTTCCAAATATAAATAATACTACAATTTTATTAAATAAGACAACTAAGAATCCCCACTCTAAGAATATAATTTTACAAGACCTCCATACACAATGGAGAGATAACATGATAAAATATAACAAGAGAGTTATTTATTCTTTTTCAAAATTATACAAGAAGGTCTTCACAATCTAAGCTCCACCTTTTTCCAAGATCAAACACACAACCAAAAATCGGGAGTAGGCAATACTCTCCACCCAACCACTACTACAATGAGGAAGTGAATCCTACTTCCTCATTGGCTTCCAAGCCCTAACAATGAGACAATATGTAATATTTGACAATGATGGCAACAAAGACAAGGCTTCCACATTTACTTTCAAACAACATTCACAAAATAAAAAGACCACGACACATTCATTTTTATACACATACTTAACAAAATATTGGCTCTAAACAAGCCAAGTAGGAAAAGGACTATGGGGATACCCTTGTTCCTCCCAAGGGTTTGGAATCCCACCTCAAAACCTTCAAAGCTCAATCCACCCCAAAACTCTTATGCCTCCCTACAAATAAATTATCTCTTATGGCCTCCATCACTCTTATGAATCCTCGTATATTATGTCTCCCAAAATGAGCAAAATAACAAGATGAGAACAACATGGGGCACCCAACCCACTCCTCCCTAAATAACCAGGAGAAACTCTTATGCCTCCCAACAAATTTTATCCCCATTTAACATTTTCATACACATCCTAAGGAAATTTCACTACCCATTAACATCATGTAATAACACATTCATTCAACACATAACTAACTACAAAAGAAAGAGAAGAAACCAAGGGTGAAGACCCTACCTTACCATAAAGCAAGAATCCACTCCACAATCAAGTCCCAAAATCCTCCAAGCTCAAGCAATCAAAAGCAATCTTCAACTCCAACAAGCAGTCCACGAAGTAAGCACTCCAAAATGAGAGAGCCAAAAACCAAGCAAGTAACCCCCAAAACTTCACAAAAATTCTAATAAATAGAAAATAGGAAGAGGGAGATGATGTGGCTACATGTAGGATGCCACATCATTTCTTCTCCACCCCACATCACCAAGGTCAAACTCAAACCCCAAATCATAATAAATTGGTGGTTGGGGAAATGACCACCCTCTTACAAACTCAACCCAACTCACACCCCTTAAGGACAAAATTAAATACCCATGTAAGAAAAGTGCAATTAATTTCTCTTTTCCTTCATTAAAACACAAAATATGACCTAAAATAAGTCCCTCACATCATAAGCTAAGTGGGTGGGTGACTTTAAGAAGTGTCTGACAAGCTTAGTTTGTCCCATGTGTTTCCAAAATAGCCTAGAAGGTTAAAATACGAATTTTACAAGGAAGATTGAGTACACACTACCCCAAAACAAATTAAATTCAATCCAAACCAACACACATTAAGGCTACCAACTAAAACTTATTCTCCCCTTTTTTTCACATCCTAATTAGCATTAGTTAAATAATTTTAATTAACTTAAGAGGGGTGATAAACACAATTAATAAAAGTGACTTTTAAATAAAATCAACAATTAAAAAAATCAACACAATTAAATAAAATCAACAAGACAAATTTACAAACACTCCCAAGGTCACTCTTGAGGTCACCACCCAAATTGGACCCCCTAACAAACTACAAAAGCATATAACATACGAATACACATGTTGCCATGGTGACTCTTATCATTATACTCCATATTCTTTCATTGTTGGTCTCTTATCCCCATTTGGTTTATTATGTTGTGACCACCTGTAAATGTCAAGACAATACCTTTTTTGCCTCGTGGCCATATTAAAAACATCGAAATAGTAAAAATACATGCATATACATATAATCAATTATCGTAACTAAACCATCTCAAAACAAGTAATTTGCCATCATTCAAAATTTCAATTATTTAAATTTCATTAATTTATTAAATAAAGCAATAATATCACAACATCAAACACATCATCTACCATCATATAATTATCAAAATAAATGCATCACCCAATATAAGCTCAAAATCAACAATTCAATATATCCAACATGCATATAATCCATCCTGTAAATCATTTCATAAGTCTAACATCCACATTGTCTATCAATTAACTAATCAAAATAACAATATCCATCTGTCAATATCTAAATTGTGATAGAAATGTACACAACTCTAGTCTATACTAAGCAACATCATAATCATATAAATGTCAAAGAGGAGTGGGCACTACAAAAATAATGAAAATAGACTGCTTTAAAATTCATATTTTATATACAACATTTCGAAAGAAAAAATGTGTGTGTGCACACCTTCGCACACAAACTTGTGCTCTTAATTTATTTATCTTTTCATTTCCTAATTGAATAAATTTACAACACCTACTTATTATTCATGATATACACTATTTTCCTCTCAATCCACACATAAATTCATAATAAGATTTCTAATTCTTCATTAATTAGGATGGAACTAGTCACATTATTTTTCATCGACATTCATCAGTGTTTGTGGTGGCCACTTAAAAAAATATCTCGCACTAATAATTTTTATTTCTTCATTCAATTTTATTAGCTATCTCTTTCAAAGTTTTTAAATATAATAAAATAATATACATAGTATTCCTATGGTGCAACATACACATTTTATCCTCGAATCAATGTATAACATGTAGATGAATGTATTTATTTAATGAAAAACAATATTTTAGAATTTTATTAAACATACCTATGATAGGAGAATTATAAGAAAACACTTTTTAAAAACGTATTGAAATATGTATATTTTCATGATTTTAGATTTTTTAGGTATATTTTACGTGAACATTTGGAAAACACTAATCTAAAATTGATTCATTAGAAAGTCTAACCGTGAAGAATTGTTTACAAATAGCCAATTGGTGAAAAATAGCCCCTAAAATGCATTCTTTGAATTTGAAAATCCAAATATGTCGTATTGAAGGAATATTCCGATCAAAAGCTTTTTAAAAATTATTCTTGAAACGGTTGCTAATGGTTAACTATTTCTTCTAACAATAAATACATATTAACCAATCTTTGACATAAAATATTAAATGAACCATGTTCGTATAGTTTTATTAACGTTATCAATTACTTTATGTCGATGAGTGTGAGTGAATGTTAGATGATGCATTTGATCCCATTTTATTGGCGAATTATTCACATTCCTTTGATGTTTTTTCGAAACCATTATCTATCCTAGCCATCCCATCGAACATTTCACTTACTTTTCAATCACTTTTGAAAGCATATAAAAACTTTTAAAGGCTTTGAATTTCTTTTGAAAAGATCAAAGTCATCTAGTTGTCATAATTTGTGAACGAAAAATTATTTATGACCACCAACACATTAAATTGGTAGAGATCATAGATCATGCTATATTAGTAACAACATTCTTTCAAAATTACATTTTGATGTTTTAAATGTTTTCCTCAATGTTAAGCCATATGGTAGGTCAACAAGTATTCAATTTTATTTTGTCTCGTTGGTATGAGATGTTAAAGATTCATTTACTTTGTGTAAATGTTATTATACTTAATAAGGAAAAATCTAGCATGCTCAAAAATGTTTATTAATGTTCCATCTTCTTTCAGAATGCGAACGTTTCTTAAAATGAAAGGATCATCCCAAGTTTTAGAATGTTTTTCCTCAAATCCAATGATTACAACTTTCATTAACATTTTAACATTTTATTATCTTGTTTAATTATCCATCATCAATCCAAATTGAACTTCCTTGGTGTTATTGTTTGATTAACACCAAGAAAAATAGGTTTCTCTTTGATTGATAAAGGTATATATATGATATTTTTGAGAAGGAAATTAGGAATACTTGCTGACTTAAGTTAGAAATTTCCCATTTTTCTCTTCATTGAAAACTTGTTCTATCCCCAAAGTATACAATGTCCCATAATTTTGTTTATTTATACATCTCAAAACATCCTTTCAAACAATTATGTTTTGTGTGGTATGAGTGTCTCGACTTGGGCATCAAAGCAAGATGTATTTT
Source organism: Taxus wallichiana var. yunnanensis (assembly GCA_018340775.1). Taxonomy (NCBI): domain Eukaryota; kingdom Viridiplantae; phylum Streptophyta; class Pinopsida; order Cupressales; family Taxaceae; genus Taxus; species Taxus wallichiana. The sequence goes on from CM031237.1 coordinate 157,429,360, forward strand.
TCGAGGCATCAATCTTTTCTAAAATGGAACTTGCATATCTTCACTTATAAACTGAATAGAATCAAGAATTATGCGGTATATCTTTTTTTCTTTTATTTTTTTCTTATTATTTCTGATATGCTTAAATTTTGCACCACGATGTGCAAATATTTGCATACAAAGGCCGATTTATGTCACATTATGAGAGTAAAAATTAATTTCATGTTATTAAAAGGCATGATAATGTCTCTTTTAGCATTTTATTCTCACATTATAATTTGAGTAGCGATATACACTCACATTGAATGTAAAGGATGAACATAATTCCTTACATGCTAAATAGACACATTCAAGTGTAGACAAAAATTGGCCTTAAAGAATATATAACTAAAGTAGAATAATACCTTCAATTTTTTCTAAAATTATGATAGTACAACACAAATTTACTCTTCACAAAAACCTTTAGATTGGAACACACTATTAATTTCACTTAAATCCTCAATATAGAACTTCCTAAATGTACTTTAATTGATATGTAATTCAGCGAAAGATGTAAAAGAGATATATAAGTGACGGAGTCAAAATTTTCTAGGGTTTTGCTTTTACAACCATCACACCGCAACCTTCTCTGCTCTTTGGGAAATTATTGATGTAGTTTCTCCCATGGTTTCTTGCCCTCCGGGTGTTCCCTATATAATGTCCTCACCATCTTCAAACCTGGTTGTTTCAACCGTGGTAGAGATACTCGAGAAAGTGATGGCACCACTAGTGAAGTGCCCCAATTTTTCCCGAAAGTCTTCCACAAGGTAATCATTCTCTTCCCGATGTGGTTTTACACTTTCATCAATTCAATGGTGTTTTTCAACGTTTAAAGAAATGTTTTCTCATTGGGTATTTTTGGGTCAGATCCACTTTGAAAGCATGCTCAAGTCCTGGGTTAACACAACCTAGAATCCTCATGGATTCCATCTACATTGCACTCAAAACTTGACCAAAGGATTCTTTCCTTTTTGTTTTTTCGACCAAGCCAATGCACCGAATATTTTGGATAATCAAGCCACTGGTGTGCTTGTAAATCATTATTTGTGCTCACACCCGACACAAATACTTTGTGGTACCTTAATATACCAACCTTAAAGTCTCGGATAAGGTTAAATTTCTTGGCCTTCCTTTGCCATGTGTGTCCTTTCGCCATAAATTCCTACCTCGCTTGGGTGGGTCATTTTTTCGGAAGCGAGAAATTCAATCACGCTCGTCTACAAAGTGAGTATTTTTTTATATTGATATATCACAAGATCTTAAGGAATTTGTGGATATCCAAATGGGTGACAAGAGTAACTCTTAGAGGGTCATGTACATAAATTTTCCTAAAATGTGTTTCCATACAAACGTCCGATCATAAGATCAAAGACTGCTCACTCTATATACCCCACAACCGCCATGTGGCTAGGGCTACTCTCGCATCAATCAAACCCCAACAGAGGATGGTTTGCAAGTTTTGGAGGCCAATGAAATAAGAACAAACCCTAGCAATCTAAATCTTTTGGCTCCCACGGTCATCTAGAAGCAATCGCTGTTATGAACACGTCCTTAGTATCCCTACTAAGGAGCCTACAACTACCGTTAAAAACCAACTGTTGGTGTCATCACCATTACTCCATTTCCAAAGTACTCTAGCACACCCTCTGGGCATCATTGGTTCTCATGGCCTAGACAAAAAAATTCCCTCATTCCCATCCTCGCAATCCACTCCCTACCGTTGTCAAGCAACTCATAAGGGTCACCAAATGACCCCAATATCCTTCCTACATCTCTTGAGATCATAGCCCAGGTCGCAACATGGATTCCACTAAATAAAAATACAATATTGAATATGCCAACTAGAAAACAGTTTATCTGCAGGATGTTTTACATCACAATGTTGATCGCTTCTTACACAATCAATATGATGCCCTTGATGTCCTAGAGGATGGGGATATGGATCTAGAAAAATATTTCCCATGAATTATTTCTCTTGTAATGTTTAGGTTTTTACTGCACTCTGTCACAATTATGTTTGTGCGTGAAACTTGACAATGATGTGCAACTCGATGTTTTGTTTTTAAGTAGAAGTTAAAACTACAACTTTTCGATTCTATGTATGGTATGCAAATCAATTTGGCTTGAAAGCTTGGATTTCCATAGCAATCATGAAGAAAGGAGTGGAGGATTAATTTCACTTATTGCTCCTAAATGACAACCTTTATTAATCGACAATGGTATCAACCCCACCAATTGTGTCATATGGGTCCTCTTTAATGTCGATGGCCACCCTTTTGGGCTCATTAATATTTATGCCTCAAATGATGCAGCCTAAAGGGTTGATCTGTGGTGGTGGATAGCCAACTCCATTCCCGATGCTTACTGGGTCATTCGTGGTGACTTCAATATCGTTGAATCACCTAATGATAAATGTGGCCACCTACCCATGAGATGGACACCTTTTGAAAGGGAGGCATGGTATTTCATGTGTAATAAATTTAGCTTTTAAATCCTAATCCCACTCGCTTCCCCACTGTCAGCTTGGTATACGTAGACTTATCTACGTGGAGGTACGGATTGCATTCTTAAATGGCTTGATAGGGTTATGTTGTCATCTCAAAAAATTTGAGTTTTATAACATTTATTCCATGTTAGTGGAGGTTATGCCTGAATTTTTCCTTTCAAACCATTGTCAATATGATTTTGCATCTATTGGCATGATGCGCACCATTTTTGTCATAAAATTCAATTATTTCTTAATACTACCTAGATGGAACGTGGCCTCACCTCACAATCATATAGAGCAGGTTTAGAATTTAGTTCGATGACTCATTCATTATTAGTGGTTCCATCCACATCTACAAAATAGCCGGATCCAATGGTGGGAAGACACATTGACTCGCATAACTAGATTTCTTTAGATTTATGGTAGATAGCTAGCAAAAATCTAGCTCCACTCATACTTTGCTAACACCTCGACCCTCGCTTAGGTAGCAAAGGTGGTGCTTCAAGGTGATCCTCTCTCTAATTCTCTCGCGACCGTAGGTTTTTATGCTCTTACAACAAATCCAAATAGCTAATAATTATAATGTCAAGGAGCTCATTTATGAGCTCGGATGCATTGGCTTAAAGTTGGCGATCGGGTCTTGAAAGAAATTTTTCTTTCACTCAGAGCCAAGAATCCTTCACAATAGATTAGGGCTATCATGGATAATGGATCCCGAATTACAGATCTATAGTTTATGCTACAATCCTTTGTGAGCCACTACAAGCTCATTTTCTAAGCTCAAACTCCCTTGGCAGCTCGTCAGGCTACTCTTGACCAATGTCTATGACTTGTGCCGCACAAATTATCGTAATATCATAAGGTGATCTATGAGAGACTGCTCACCATTGAAGACCTCCATGAAGCCACTATGCAAATGGCTAATAATAAAATGTCAGGATTCAATGGATTCCCTTACAAATTTTATAAATCCCTTTGGGATTCAAATGACACAACCTCGCATCAATTTTATATTGAAGGATTCCAAAAGCATTCTCTTAGGCCTAACATCAATAAGGGAAATATAAAATTCATTCCTAAGCAAGGAGACCCCAAGAAAGTCACCTATTGGTGGCGATTACACTACTAAATGTCTCCTACAAAATCATTTCCAAAGCATTAGCTCTGTGATTACACACTCTTTTTCCTATTATCATTCAACTAGAAAAACCATCTTTATACAAATGGTTATTTCATCCTGACAACATCATCGTTGTTTGGGAAGGCATGGAATGGGCCCGCATGTCTAATTAGGCCGCCATGTTTATCAAAATTGACTTTGAGAAATCTTATGATCAGATTTAATGGCCATTCATCAGTAGCCATGCTCAAAGCCCTTGGATTTGGTCCTACTTTCAATCTAATGGTCAATATGTTGTTTGTTGATGCCTTTTCTCAAATCTCGATTAATGGCCTCGGCTTAGATCCTATTGGGATTTTTCACTCTATTCGGGAAGGATCTCTGTTGACCCTTGCACTCTACGTTATTATGGTAGAATTTGTTAGTTATCTCCTTGTTAATGCCAAGGCTCAAGGTCTTGTTCACGGAATAGCTCACTTTAATAAGTCCAATGATCAACTTCTTAATGGGTATGTCGTGGATGATTCATTTCTTACTCTCATCAAGATGAAACTAACATTTACAATGTTATGCAATGTTTGGATTTTTTTCTTACTTTTGGCTCCTCTATTATATGGCAAAAACCTAGTGTTATCGACAATCCTTCCTGCGCCTAAATGTCTTGCCACTTTCGATTGGAAAATCCTGCACGTGGAGGGATTTTTAAGTTCTTGGTATCCGCTTTTCCTTTCAAGCATCCCCTCGGCTAAACAATGACATGTCATTCAGCAGTGGCCAAAAGATGGAATACTTGGATCACCAAAGCTCTATCCCTAGCCATAAAATTCAAAATATTATCTAAAGTTCTTTTTGCCACTCATGTTTACTATTCTTCATGTTGGGTTCCATCCAAAGCCTCCATTCAAAACATGGTAAAACTAGTCAAAGATTTATTTTGGGTTAATGGTTCTACGAGACAAAATTTTTCATCGAGTTTCTTGGGATATATGTTATTTGCCTCATAATTTTGGAGGCCTCGGTCTTATTCACATTCAACGCCAAGGAAAGATCTTTGTGCTAATTGGATTATTAGAAGCATTATCGCTCTAAAATATTGGAAATTTCTCATAAGAAATGGTATTATGGAAGGTTCACCCTATGGTTGTGCTTGTATAGAAAGGCATAAGTTTTTCAACGTTCTCATCACTCATGTGCCTATCAAAATTATTGGCACTTTCGTGCATAACATCATCCGGAAAACGTTGGAAAGTCTTAAACCTTGGGTTCTATGGAAGGGGGATGACTTTCGTAATAAGATTTATGTCAACCAAAACTCTCTTTGTAGTCACTAATTTTTCAATCTCAATATCAATGCCTAGTTGACGTCTCGGAGTCTCCGAACTCAAATTTTTCAAATGCACAATTCACACTATTGAGTACTTTTTCTGCAAAAGTGTGTAATCTTAGCTCATTGGCCAAAATTTAAAGCTCTATTTCATCTTTCCAATCAAGATCAAGACACTTTTCACGAAGTGATCAATTTTTCCTAACCACATGATGCAAAAAAATGTTGTTCTTTCCTCATGCCCTTAGTGGATAGATTAGAAATGACATGTCGACGCCCACCCCGTTCAAACTACAAATCTAGTATGGGTTATCATTGGATTTCACCCCATCTACCCATGATGGAAAAACTCAATACTCGATGGTGAATTCACTACACCTCCTTCACTTGCGGATGGTGGTTCATAACTATTTTGACTCTAGATGTGGAGCCTAAGATTGCTCATTTTCTCCGATGTATTCTTCACCCGCGCCTCCTATCGAGCTCGTCTTGCTCATATTGGTATTTTTATTCCCAAGTTCCCTTTCGGTGGGCATCCTGAAACAATATTGCATATTTTTGGTTCTATCCTGACAACTCAAAATGCATAGAACTGGATTCATTCATTTTTCTTTCCTTCCGGCCTCATTGTTTCACTTGGCAACATATCGCTTTTAAGGAGACAATCCCAAGCTTCCGCCCATGTTCAACCAGATTTAGCATGTTTTTCAAAGGGGAGATTCTATTTTAGATTTGGAAAGAAAGAAATGGTTTTTTCTTTGTTAATTCTTCAGTTGATCAAGATTTCTCTCTTTATAGTAAATCTTTGGTGATCTCTAATGTGCTTTTGTAGATTCGAGTTCGGACTCAATAAAGCGGCGGAGGTGGATTACTGCGCAAACCTTATTGTGCCACCGAGAAGAGGCTCCATGCAATGTGGCTCATGTGCCTCTGTCACCCTCAGGCCCTCCTCGCCTTTGGCTCATGGATGCCATCACATTCAATATCAGCGTTGGGCATTGGTTGACTCGTCACTCCCCTCAATGCTTCAATTGGAGCTTCTCACTAGCTCACCACACCGGGCGGGGCTCTCCACCACAATCGACCTCCCAATAAAGCAGTAGCCGGGGATCACATCCTTGCTAGCATGGTTGGGGATCACCACTAGGGTTGGGCTCTCCTCGCCACTTCCATGCCTCAAACGGATTTGAATCTACCGCCACCTCTACCAAATTTTTGAAAGTTCCCTGCCTTAGCCTTACCATTCCTACTCATGTGGAAGAGGACCCGAAGAATGAAGCTACTGCTGGGTGGGCTCCTCTCAATGTTGGCAAAGATTTGTTCGGGGCTTTAGATTGACTGGATGACCAGATCCACCCTCCTCGAGAATGTTTGCTAGTTGTCCTCTCTTAAGATTTGTCTATTTTGTTTGTATTTTCCTAGGCTCTCCGGCCTACTTTGACTTTTGTTGTTATGGGCATTGCTTGCATTTTTCGTGGTTTTAGGGCTTTCTCTCATACCGCTCACTTTTTGTTGAAATCTATCTTGTATAATATTTTATTTAATATAATATAAGATCCCTTTTCATCAATATATATATATATAAGTGACATGGAAAATTAGGAAGAGAAAATGGAGTGAAATACATTTTTACAAAACCAACCTCGCACCACATGTTTTACAATATGATTAGCATGGCTCCTCATTAGCATGTGTTGAGATCATCATGGAAGGTAAGAGAATAATGTTGGATTATAATAAACTATAAATTGTATGTTAAATGTGTGATGGAAACGTCAAAGGGGATGTGTCAAATAAGTCAATTTTGAGCGAGTGAAATATCGGAGGAGGTGCATGAAATAGGGGGTTAGAGCTAGGAGAAGTAATATGTTGTCTAATAAGATAGTGGGAACCTTGGTGTGAAACTCATATTTCTTACAACCATATATATATGACTCATGCTCCATTATTCAAATCATATGAATGATGAAGACGGTATGGTGTGCATCTCGACAAGGTAATTTAATTTCGATGATGAATTCTTCAAAGGGAAACTTGCATGTTAGAATATTTTAAATATGAAAAAAATTTGGGTTTGAGGTACCTTATGTCACCAAGTTTCATGTGCATTTGTGCTTAGGGTTTTTCTTTAGTTATTAATGAATTGATTAGAGTTTTTGGTCAATAATAATCATGATGACATTATCTACTAATAACAACCAACATATAACATCAACCTTCTATCATCCCGGCTACATGTTAGGTGCATTTTGAGACTCCTTGCGATATTTGAATCATGGACTTGACATATGTTAGATGTGGAAACTCTACGCTTAAAGTTCCTTATGTGGTCGATTCCATGCATATATGTAATAAAGGTTTATCTTTAACATTTTAGGTAGCAGTCAAGGTTCCCTTTAACAAAAATGTTGATGACGTTATTTGTTAATGACTAGCGGCACAAAACCTTGACCTCCCATTTTCCTTTAATCGCATCAGAATATATTAGAGGCTCATATTTGGAAATTAAAATTTGTGCAAGTAATGTTCAACGCATTGAAAAAACAAAGGGAAAAATAGTGTGAATGCTTGTGATGTCTTTCGCTTTGTAGCTCATCTAAGCCTATAAATACGGAACATTTTTTGTTTGAATATTATAGTTCACTTTATTGATTTTTAAGAATTGTCTCATAGTAATCCAATTTGGGAAAACATCCGTGAATGTAAATACTTGTCAACATAATAATTTCAGCAATGGTATTTTGTAGTATTGTTAACATAGATAATTCAATGGTAGCCTAGATTTTTGTATTTATATATAAGTGTTGGAGTCTACTTTTACAATATGCATTTTAATGCACAACTATAGACAAATTTTTATTTATTTACAATGTAGGTTTATGGAAATGATTATTAGCGCAATAATATTTGAGTCATTGGAAAAAGAGAAAAATTATTTGTTGCTCTCGCACACTAGTGCCCTTCAATTATCTAGTTGATCCTTGAGGTTATAAGGAGGAAAAGTTTCATTTTGAATATTATAAGTTACTTTTTTAATTATTAGAATTTGTTCCCATTAATATAATTGCAAAAGATAGCTTTAACTATATTTACTTCTTTAAATTACAAATTAAGCAACCAAGATTATCATGCATTATTGATTGTGGATAATTTGTAATTGACATTCTTTATGTAAATGTAAGTGATGGTGTTTGCTTGTACACGGTTCATTTTATCGATGCAAACGAGTATTTTTTATTTGTGAGTTTTCTATTATTATTTTGCAGGATGCATAATGTTATGGATTAAAAAAATCACTTAGGTTCTTCCACCAAAGTAATGAGAAATACATCTACAAAATGTGGGCATAAAATATCTTTATGTCCCACACCTTTTTCCTTAGCTCATATTATTGATACCCGAATAATATTTGTTATTTATGCTCCATTTTATTAGCTTGATTACAACATGATTGAAATTTAAGGGAAATAAATTAAGAAATGGAAATTCCAATCGCCCTAAGTGTCAAAACCTAACCACAATGTTGGCTTCTTTGTAGCACTTTATAGCCCCTATTTTGGATTTGTTTTCTTTGATTAATTGAGGATAACATATGATGCACTAATATTTAAAATTATTGAGCCCTCCATCAAGTCATATGAGTGCAAGATTGAATTTATTTTCCAATTAAAAAATTTAGAATAACTTTGATGGGTTGGTATGGTTTTAGTTTTTTTTTTAAAATGTTTGAGAGGTGTAAAATTTGTTTGGCATATATTAAAAAGGTCTCATTAAAATATTTTCCATGTTGACGAGAAAACAAGGAGAGAAGTTTGCAGGGGCGATGCACAAATATGATGAAATAAGTATTGAGTAACTTGTGTCAATATAGCCAAAAAAATAGTATCAAACTTATGAATAACATTGTATTGTGTCTATTTTAAGCAATATGGATGGGTCTCTTAACTTGTCCTTAAGTTCTAGGGTGCCAACACGTGACCCATAAGTAATCAAAATAAATTATTGTTTTCAAATAATATGGTTAAATGTTACTTTTTTTTTTTTACAACACAAAATTTTCCATTGATGACATGTAATTTGTTACATAAGATGAAGAGTAGAATATAAAGATAGAAAAAAAGATTTTCAATTGGAATATGTTTACTTTGTTGGATTAAGACAAAGAGATAAATAAAAAAGTGGAAGAAAATGAAATAAATACGAACATGTCCCACACTCGCTTCCACAACACATGTTTTTCCTATCCAAAAATTATGTACCATTTATAATTCACTTTATCATCTCGATCATGGTCACATTATTCACATGACTACAATTTACATTTAAATGGGTTCATAAAAAAATGAAGAAAATATGACAAGTTTCACATTGGGAACCCAATCACATCTTCCACATAATATAACCAATAAAACCCTGAATATGAATCATGATTATTTAAAACTAAAATTAAATTTCATTTTGTAATTTTCCACTCGTCGGGACTTTCTTTATCTTTATGGATGATGATTTGTGGGGCCGGGGACTTTTAATCAATATTAATAATGAAATTTAGTATAATTTATCCTGCATTATATATTTAACAAGCACACGTTTGATTTTATTAATCATGAAATCCTCTTAACCATACACGTCTTTTAGATATTAAAACAAAAAAATATTTGAATGGTCTGAAAATGTAAGGAGAAAACTCTCATACTCATAATTGCCTTTAAGATCAGTACTTACCTGAATAAACCCTAAAACTAATATCTCGACATAGTTTGTAGACATGCAAATCGAATATTAAACTCAAAAAAAAGTGTACATGGCTTGAGTAGGTCTACGTTGCCAGCAAACTAAACGATTTCTGATAGTTTGAATGGATAGTTTGAATGGGACAAATTGCTCTATGCATTCCTCATCTTCTCTTTCAGGATACCGTTTGAAGCTTGAGAAAAATTGGTGCGTCCGCTTTGTAGACTGCGAAATAGATGCCATCAGTAGATGGGTCAAATCAAATGAGCTTGTAATTAATTTATCATTTGACACAAGCCGATTTTGTTTATCCATCGTTGTTAATTTTACCAGTAAATGAAGCTTCTTAATTCTTAACAAATCTTTAGTCTTGTTTATATCTCTTGGGAAGACCCAGCCCAAGCGACCTCGGAATAGTGCACCAATTGGGAATGGAATTATATCTCTATGCTGGTGATTCTAACAATATCAAGGTGTTTCCGTAGGATAACTTTTATGGAGGAGATTGAATTCCCTTGGGCTTCAAAGTACCTTTCTCTTTGTAGTGGTTTAAACCATATACATCTCAGAACATCCGGAATAAATATTGATAGACCACCTGAAGCCACATTTGGAATCCATAAAAGCAATTCCATGTTCTTTGACAAATAAAGTTCTAGCGCTGAATCACAAAAAAAAATGATTAAAACTCAGCACCAAATTGTTCTCCACTTGAATTTATTTGTTGGCACTGTTTATGGCCACCTACTTTAATAGTCTTTTCACTTCGAACCCACTTTACGATGATAAAATAAACATTTACCTTTTCAGTTATATTAAATAATAAGTTGTGCCTTCCAATATGGCTGATTGGAAATTCTTCCTATGATAATAAATTCAAAAATCCAAATAAATACCCACAGCATTTTTCAGGAAGGCATTGTCATCTATTTTCTCTCATGTTGTATTAATTTGGACAACTATTGTATCCCTTACGCTACCACCCAAGAGTTATTTGCATACCATATAATGGAAACATTTCTGGCCGATTTCCTTTAGTATTTGTCATCTTCTATACTTGATAACAAGACTTAGAAAACTTAACTATGAGGAAAGATGAAACAAAGGCTTTGACGATAGCAAAGTTATGGATGATATAAAAGTATTTTCCCTTTTCTATGCCAATCCATTTCCCACCACTGAGTTATGTCTCTGCACTTAGTTTTCCAATACACCCACTATAAACATTCAAAATACGGTTAGCACTAAAATGTTTTTTCACAACAAACACAGCATTTCAAATAAGAATAGTCTTGCTCAGGTCGAATGTGCTTTCTCAGGTCGAATATCAAATTTTTCCTTGTAACACCCGCACCATTCAAATGAAAAATCTCCGTTTGGCACATATTCAAATGTCCACCATCATAAATCGGTCACGCACTGCCACCAACACGCGTACTCATTCAGCATAATAAAAATGAATATGTCTACGAAAGGGATGTTGGCCGCTGTCAGAATCCCCCAAACCCAAGTTTAACATATACAAAGTCGGCCTAAATATTTTACTATAAATCATACGTGAAATGTACGATGTGAATGTCGAAAGGGATATAGTGAAGAATAAGAAATGGATGAAGATGTAGTACCAACTCTTCTTCGACATTGATATTACTCATTATTCTTACTTTGAATTGGTTTTATAGACATTGTTATCATATTTTAGACATTGATATATTTGATTAGTTTATTTGATAGACAATATGGATGTTTAGACTTATGACATGATTTACAGGATGGATTATATGCATAGATTGACATATCACCATTTGATGATTTAGAGTTATTACTTGTACTAACACATTCAATTTGATATATAGATGTTTCAACATGATTTAATGGGTTTAGTGATCTTATTGCTAATTGATAAATTGATAAAATCGAAATATTTAGAATTGTGAACAAATTGGAATTACTTTTTTAGTGATGATTCAGCTTATGATAATTGATGATATGAACCGATATGTATATGCGGGTGTTTTATTATCTCGATGCCATTAATACCACAAGCCCGAAAGGTATTGTTTTGATTTTTCATGCATTTCCAACACAATAAACAACAGGAGTAGGAGACCAACAAAGAAGAAATTTGGGATATTGGCAATGGGTCGCCTTGCCAACTAGTGTAAATGTATGATGTTCTTTTATTAGATTGTTAGGAGGTCCCCATTAGGGGGTGAACACACAATGTGACCTTAGGTAAATCTATGGTTTTTCCCTTGTTGATTTTATTTTTTGTTTGTAATTATATTTTTGTTAGTATTTTAGAGTCACTTTTATTATTTCTATTAAGTACTCCATTTAATTTAATTAAAATTTATTAGTTAGTGTAAATAAGGATGTGACAAAAGGGGGTGATTAATGTGAGTAGGTAGTTCTTGGTTTGTGTTTGATTTGAAAGGGATTTTATTGATTTTGAGTGGTGTGTACTCAACCTTGCATGTAAATTTCGTATTTTGACTTTCAAGCCCATTTTGGAGGCTTGTGGGACAAGTTAATCTTGTCTCACATATCTTAAATTCACCCACCCATTGTGCTTATGATGTGAGGTGTTTATTCTAAGCCTTTTTGTGTATTATAATGGATAAAAAGATAAATTAATTGCACTTTTCTTACAAGAGTCTTTAATTGTGTCCTTTAGGGGTGTGGGTTTGGGTTTGAGTGTATAACACGGATGTCATTCCCTCAACCACAAATTTATTATTCTTTGGGGTTTGGGTTTGACCTTATGATGTGGAATGGAGGAGAAATGATGTCACATCCTACATGGAGCCACATCACCTCTCTCTCCTCTCTTTTCTATTTATTCTAATTTCTTTGAGGATTTGGGGGTTATTTGTTTTATTTTCGGTCTCTTGCATTTGGAGGTGCTTCACTTTGGAGTGATAGTTAGAGTTGGAGATAACTTGTGATTTCTTGTACTTGGAAAGGCTTGGAGCTTAATTGTGGATTGGATACTCTTGTTATGGAAAGGTAGTGTCTTAACCCATGTTTTCTTTTCATATCTTGTTGTTCTTATGTTTGTGAATGTAAGTTTTTACATGTGTAATTTTTAAGAAGTAGAATGGACATTAGGTTGTGTAGGAGAAAATGGAAATGGGGACATTTTGGAGGAAGGCATAAGAATTTTTATCAGACATTTTAGGAAGGAGTTAGATTGGGGTGTCCCACGTTTTTGATAAGTAGAACTTGTGCTTATCTTGTTTGTTTCATTGTGGGAGGCATAAGAGTGAGGGATCCATAAGATCTTTTTCTTTGAGGAAGGAATAAGAGTTTTGAGGGTCGTGATTGAGTTCTTGGAGGTTTTAAGGTGGGCACCCAAACCCTTGGGAGGCATAAGTAGATTCCCTAAGTTCCTTTCTCTTTCTTGGCTTGAGTTTAGAGCCTTTGTGTGGGAAACTTGTGTGTGTTGATGTGATTTTGTTGTTGCTCTTGTTGTGTTGAATGTTTGGTTTGAATGTGATTATAGAAGCCTTGTTAATTTTCCAATGGTTTTCTTATACCCCTCATTGCTTCATTGTTGGGGCTCGGGGGCCGTGACAAGGAAAGCTTATCTTCCTCATTGGATTATTAGTTAGGTTGAGAGTGTTTCCTACTCCCTATCTTAGATGTTGTGTTTGAACTTTGGGAAGAAGGTGGAGCTAAAGTGAAGAATGGTCTTAGTAGCACTTGGTGAAAATAAGAAAGATCCCCTTTGTATAAAAATTGCCATGTTGTCTCCATTTGAATGGAGGGCTTGTAACTTGCATTTTTAAGAATTTCAATCTCT